>CAUYRH010084533.1:0-33145 GCA_963574655.1 Perodicticus potto
TGCTCCCACTGTGTACTCTCCCTCTATCAAACCTCCCTCGTCCCCTCCCTTCCCACTGCATTTCTCAACCTCATCCTGGGCCATAGTTGTGATCTATCTTACATAAGAAAGTGTGAACAAATATAAATTGGTTTCATAGAAGTACTGAGTACAGTACTTCTTGGATACTTTTTCTTCCATTCTTGAGATACTTTACTCAGGAGAATATGTTCTAGCTCCATCCACGTGAACATAAAAGAGATTCAGACTTTAAAACAATGGTGTTTTCTTGGTGATCCTTCGAATACTAGAGGTGAAAAAAGAGTCTACCTACTAGTACATTTGGAGACATTAAGGAAATTCCAGCATGATAATTCCCAAAATTTTGTATAAAATTTCTATTTTATTGTTGTTGCAAGTATCTATGTAATAACTCATTATAGTTATACATATATGTTTCTTCATATTATTATTTAATATTTAGTGATGTTATCACACTCAAATTTTTATATTTTAAGCTAAATTTTAATTTAATCAAATTATCTTCTGAATATCAATATTATTTGCCATAGAATTAGAAAGGGAAATTCTAAAATTCATATAGAATCATAAAAAAAGCTTGAATAACCACAGCCTCCTAATCAAAAAGAACAAAACTGGAAGCATCACATTACTTGACTTCAAATTATATAACAAGGCAATAGTAACCAAAACAGCATGGTATTGACATAAACATAGACACACAGATCAATGGAACTGATAGAGATCCCAGAAATATAATCATATACTTACAGACAACCAATCTTCAACAAAGCAGACAAAACCAAATGTGGGGGAGATGACACACTATTTAATAAACAGTAATGAGAAATTTGGATAACTGTATGCAGAAAAATGAAACTGGATCCCTAGCTCTTCTCACTATATCCAAAATTTAACTCAAGATGGATTAAAGATTTAAATGTAAGACCTGAAGCCATAAAAAGTCCTGGAAAAAAAAAAAACTAGGAAAAACTTTTTGGAAATTGTTCTAGGCAAAGAATTTGTGACTAATACCCCAAAAGGAAATGTACAAATGCAAATACATAATTACTATATATTTCCACTTTTTTAAAGAGGTTTTTAAAAATTCAACTCTAGTCCTTAAAGCCTAAGAGAATTCAAATTTCCAAAATCTAACTGAGGATGTTGTAAATAAGTGGCATATGTATGTAAACAAAGTATTATAATCATCAATAATAATCAAAAATCCATATTCTATATTTAACAAGAGATTTCACATAAAAACTTTTTATGTGTATATTTTTATGGTTATATAGGTGTTTTAAACAATTTCATGTGCAAAAACATTTACAATATCAGTTTATTTCAGTTTAACATATATATTTGAAATACAGTGATTTACAATTTATCCACATTATACTATAGCTATTTAGTTTTGAAGTAGAAATTCAATGCCTTACGTGAACTTAAATATAACATTCCTCACTTTTGACATCACTTAGAGCCACCTAAAACTCCAACATTATTGTACAGTTTATAATTAAAGCAAAATAATAAAATTTCAAGTTTCACTCTATGATACTATTTTTATTGACTGTTTAATAGTATGTAAAAGGCACTTCATTAAAAACAATTCTCAATTTTACAACAAATGTTTGAGAAAAAGCATCAAAATTTATATGCAAGTCTTTTATTAATAACCAGAAAATTGGAAATTACCAATCCAAGCATGACCATGCAATACCAGGATTTTAAAACCTCAACCTTATGGACAAATGTATTTTCTGTCTCATGACCGGTGTCTTATTTTTTTATAAGTGCAATTTTAAGTTTCAGTACTTGAAAATAATACTCTCTATATGTACTTTAATTTGTAAAGTGTTTTGTGTCTTTCTAAACCTTGTATTTCCACTAAATTCTCCAATATAGCCAAATTATTTTTGAGCAAAATATTCTTTCTTTCTTTTTTTTTTTAATTTTGAGATGGAGTCTCATTTTGACACCCTGAGCAGAGTGCCATGCCATCATAGCTCACAGCCACCTCAAACTCTTGAGCTCAAGTGATTCTCTTGCCTCAGTTTCCTGAGTAGTTGAGACCAAAGGCACCCTGCACAACCCGGGTATTTTTAGAGATGGGGTGTCACTCTAGCTCGGGTTGGTCTTGAAAGCCTGAGCTTAGGGAATCTGCCTGCCTTAGCTTCCCAGGATACTAGGATTATGAGCAAAATATTCTAACAGGATTTTTCATATTTTGTCCATCTTTAAATTTTTGTTGTTAGCAGTGAAAGGGACTGGCCTGTGTTATTATTTTTAATCTCTTCCAGAGTATTTTCTTGAAGAAATGTAAGGAGATCATTCAGTTTCTCTTGTGTTTCTTTGTAGGAAGCAATCATAGGCTTGGTCTTTCTTTTCATAAACCCCATTTCCCATAAATATCATGATTCTATCTGTAATTCTAAGTCTATTCTTCAGATACTCCAGGATGTCAGAATGTGAGGACTCATCCAGGAAAATCATTAGTTTGGGGTCATCCCTGATATGAAAAGATGTTCAAATTCACTTTTAATTAGAGAAGGCAATGAGGTACTAATCACAATTTTAATAAGCAGATAATAAGAAGAATCAGAGAAGATATGAGTCAATGAGAACTCTGCTTAGATACTGCGATTAGGAATTTAACTGTGTACCACTGCTTTGGAAATGCATTTATATTTTCTTGTAAATTGGACCATTTTCACACCTTACACACACCTAGATGCATAGCTACAGAACACATTGAAAAAAAGAGCAGATACAGGTGTGGCTGGAGATTAAAAATGGAGGAGGGATTTGGACCCTGCCATGGGAAAGCCCTTGCCATTAAAACACCAACACATGAGGTTGCTTTTCAGCACCATGTTTGAGCTGACAGTGGACATGATGCCTATAATATGTGTCTTTCAGTTTTCTAACAGTATAATTAATGACCTGGAGAAGAAGGAGGGGCCATTGAGACCTAGAAAGCCAGAGGGGAGGCCAGGAGCCAGGTAGTTACTTGCACCTAGATTTGGAGCTAGTGATACCAAGGGTCTCAGGACTCCGTTTTCACAGAAACGGAGTAGTCAGGAGACATTCATCTTTTAAAAAACCTTTGAAGACATTCAAAGGACTTCAAAATAGGAATGGAGATACAACAGTGTCTCTTCGCATGAATAGATGTTCTATTTATTTATGGAGGGAGGAAAAAAATGAGGGTTGACTCAAAAGAGGACATGAGGAAGCAAAGATGTTACTTTGACTGTCCCTGATAAATAAAGGAATTCCCTTTCAACCAAATATTACCAACTCTTGGCATATCTACGTAGAGAGGCAAACCGTTGCTTGCAATCGATACTTAAAAAAACATTAGAATATTTTAATTTACAGAAAACATTAGGTAGTACTTCAAAGGTCAGGCACATTTGAGGATGAAGTGCTGTACCAGGAAAACCATTTGACTATTAAACTGTAGTAATCTGCAACCCAGAGGTCCTTGCCAGGTAATCACTGATGAATGACTCAACATTACACTGCCTAGCATCATAAATCTGTTTTCAGGCTACAAGTCCATTCAGGTGTGTTTCAATCTAAATTTAGAGACTGAGATTAATAGTGGGTGAAGAAAAGCAAAGAGAAACACTTTTTCAAGGAGGCATACTATATTTCTCTTGACTAATATAAAAATTATGCTTTTCATACTTCTGGCTTCTCTAGCAAACTTAAAATTGACATTAAAAAATGCGTTCCCTTCCTTTAATTAACACCAAGAGAAGTGATATGCATAGGAATTTTAGGAAAGGAAGAGGCATAGCCTTCTTAATTAAGTAATAGGTTTTTTTATATTCTCAAAATTGGATTAAAGGTTTTTCTGTCACTAAGATTTTGTTAAAAATCACTAAAATAATATGTTATCAATAGCTCGCCATACTAGATGTCAGAAGTAAATTAAACAATATCAAAATTTTGAGGGCAAATAAATTACTAGTTAAGAATTTCATTCATACTTCATCAATCAAATGAAAAGGTAGAATTAACATATCATATAATTTTTAGAGAAGCAAAAATTCATATATATGAATTTATGATATCATATGTATGAAAGCTATTGGATATACAAACACACACACATATTTATAGTTTTACTTGAGAAACGACCACAGCAAAACCAAAAAAACAAATGATTAGAAAATATAGCCTAACTCAGTGATTCTCAACCTGTGGGTCATGACCCCTTTTTAACAATGAAAGTACATTGCGGCATTAGGAAGTTTGAGAACCACTGGCCTAAATGATAAAGGAGCAACTGAGTATAAACTAGAAGTTTCGATCCAAACTAGAAAAAATTAAAAGAGCAACACAGAGCTCAGTGGCTTTACTCACCACGTCTGCTGCTTAGAATTTTGGAGACTAAAACAATGCCTGGGTCATTTTTTATTTTTTATTTTTTATTTTTTTAATTTTTTTGAGACAGAGGCTCAAGCTGTCACCCTAGATAGAGTGCTGTAGCATCACAGCTCACAGCAACCTCCAATTCCTGGGCTTAAGTGAGTCTCCTGCCTCCACATCCCAAGTAGCTGGGACTACAGGTGCCGGCCACAATGCCCAGCCATTTTTTGGTTGTAGCCGTTATTGTTGTTTGGCAGGCCTGGATTGGATTTGAACCCACCAGCTCAGGTGTACGTGGCTGGCGCCTTAGCCCGTTGAGCCACAGGCGCCGAGCCATCATTTTGTATTTTAAAAACATGTCTGAGATAATTCTGATGTGCAGCTGTATTATAAAATGTGATATCATTTTTCCTTGTAAGTGACAATGCTAATAATATAAAATTCTATTCTCTTTAGACCCATGATACACAGTTTTAGAATAACTAATATGGACATAATGACAATAGTAACATATATTTATCAGTTTTCATGATCAATAGCTAGACAAAAAGAGAATTATAGCTGAAAATTATGTTGCAAATGTGAAAATAACTATATAAACATTCAGGAAGTGGTTGGGTGATGAAGAAAGTGAAAGGGTAAATGTGTCCATGTTCTCATTTTTCACAGTAGTAATTCAGTGGACGTTGTTTACATTTGTTAAATCAGAAAATGAAGAATGAACACTTTTTTTTTTTGAGATAGAGCCTTCTGGCAATAAATCCCTCAAAATTGTATGTCTCGGGAAATCGTTACTTCACCTTCATTTTTGAAGGGAAATTTGGCTGGGTGCAGAATTTGCTGAATGCTGGATGCCACACTTTATATATTTTACTACATTATCTTCATCCTTGAATGTTTTCTGAATAGAAGTACCATGGAATTTTTATCCTTGGTCCTTTATAGAAAAAGATATTACTGAGTTATGTGAGCTCTTTATATAATCTAGATCTTGTTTTTTGGTCAGATATGTACCAAATATTTTCTCACACCCTATAATTTGGCTTTGCATTCTCTTACCAGTGTCTTATCAGGGCAAAAGTAGTTCATTTTTTTGAAGTCAAGTTTATTAATTTTTCCTGTTGTAACTTGCGTTTTGATAAGAACTGACTCTTTGTTTCCGTCCAGATCAAAAAACTCCTAAAAATGTAGCTTGTGAGAAGAACCTCACTGGAGGGTGGGTACTGAACAGAAAACCATCTGTATTGAGATATAATGCAGGGACGTGGAGTAGGGATGGTGTTAGATAGAAAGCTGGATGTTATTGAAGAGAAACAGGGAGCTTACAAATAATTAGATCATTATTTCTCCATCGCTTCATGTGATTCCTCAGAAAATTTCTTTTCAAAAGTGTATGCTAACTTGATTGTGTATAATTAAAAAAAAATCTCTTGTTTCAATTTAGAGAACAATTTCTTATCCTTAGAATGTCTTGTTGTGTTTACTAAGTGCTGCCCTATTACGCTGAAGCCCTCCTTTTTCTAACATTTTTTCTTTCTTTATCTTTCTGTCCTTTTCTTTTAACTTCTAACATTTCATTCATTATAATCTTCCTTGACAAGTGAGGTTGCAAACTTCATTTAGAAAAGGCTCTTCTTAGTCTTCTTTGGGTGCCATAGCAAAACACCAAAGACTGGGTGGGTTGAACAGTGGAGATTTCTATTCTCATAACCACAGAGGCTAAAAATATAAGTTCAAGGTTCTGGCATGGTTGGTTTCTGGTGAGGGCTCTCCTTGCTTATAGATAGCCACTTTCTGCTATGTCCTCATATGGCAGGGAGAGAGAGAGAAAAAAAAGAGAGAGAGATAAAGAGAGAGAGAACAAGTTGTCTCAGGTCTCTTTAAATAAAGGCACTAATATCTTTATGAGGGCCCCCACCATCCTAACTGCATCAAATCTTCCAAAGCCTTCATCTCCAAACACCATCATACTGGGAATTTGGGCTTCATTATATGAATTTTCAAGGAACATAATTCACTTACTATCTAAGCCAGAGAAAATATTTCAGTTTTTGTAGGTGATATACATCTCTCATGCATATTTTGAGGGTTTATGTTCATGTTGTTGTGTTATTTGTTTTACAGTCCTTCAAAAATGGTATAAAACCCTTTCTTAGCTCTCCAGTGGTAGGAAACCATTGCGATGGGCTGGATTTGAGCCGTGGACCCATGGTTTGCCAGTCTTTGCTCTAGAGATTTTAATTAAGATGATAATTATGTCCCAACATTTAGCATTTATTAAGTGCTTAAACTGTGCCAGAACTCTTTTGCATGCTGGAAATGAATCATATTTAATTATTTACCCCCATTAAATATGCACTATTATTTTTCCCCACTTAAGGATGGGGACACCATGGCTCTGAGCTGTTAAGAAACTTGCTCAAGGGTATGATGGACTCATGTATCAAAAAGGCAAAATTCACAAACAAGTTATTTTGACCTCACGTCTCAGACTTTATAAGCCATTATGCAAAGCAGCCTCATATTTTAATTTAATTTAAATTAACATGATGTATTGTATGGGAATGTTGCATATGTAATTAGCATGTGACACAGACAGCCACTCGCTTAAACTTAAGCGAAACTTAAGGTGAACAATGAAGCAATCTGGCTCAGCACCTGTGGCTCAATGGGCTAAGGCGCCAGCCATGTACACCTGAGCTGGCGGGTTTGAATCCAGCCCGGGCCGCCAAACAACAATGATGGCTGCAACCAAAAAATGGCCAGGTGTTGTGGCGGGTGCCTGTAATCCCAGCTACTTGGGAGGCAGAGGCAGGAGACTCACTTGAACCCAGGAATTGGAGGTTGCTGTGAGCTGGGATCCCACAGCACTCTACCCAGGGTGACAGCTGGAGGCTCTGTCTCAAAAAAACAAACAAACAAACAAACAACAAAAAAAAAACAATGAAGCAATCTATCACTGATGACCTTTTTCTTCTTAGAGAGTTTCCTGATGTTGCTATGTCATGACCATGACATAGACCAGAATCTCAACAGGTAACACCACCAACCTTTTCTTAACATCACATCCCTATTTCTCTTATTCTTCATCCTTTCTTTTGCTGGATCTGCCCAAACCCCAGATAAAATGTAAAGTGGAGAAAATCCTTTGAAATTACTAAACAGTTCCATAAAATAAAGGAGAAGAAAAAAGATGGCAAGTACTATAAATACCATGTGGCTTTTAAAAAGTTCAGAGAAACTTCAGAAAGGAAGAATGAAGCTTTAGGGGCAGCTTTCAGGTGAAGAAAACCGTATGGAAACTTTTATTAAGTGAACTGTGTAAAAACCTTGGGAGCTGGATTTGGGAATGTTACAATACATGAAGCAGGACCCGAAGTCTAATAAGAAAGGGTCAAACCAAGTAGCATATATTCCGTGCTCTCTCTGATGTTTTAACTTGCTTTGATCATTCTTGACATGAGCAGCCTTTCTGAGAGAAATCACGAGACTTAATATCATTCTTTTATTTTACTATGCCAACCTTCTATTTTCTCACGCAGCTCTTTTCTACTTTGTGGAAACCTTTTGCAGAAAACTTTGTGGAACATTTTCCACAAAGTTATTTTGACTTTTCCTCTTTTTGTTCAAGAAGAGAATCCCTATTACACTCTCTTTATGGACGAGCACTGCTTCCTGGCAGGAACCATAGAAGCAATCTAAGAATGAATCCAGTTCTGGTGACGGTCCTGCGGCTAAGCTCTTGGTTCTCTATTGTGCTGTATATTTACATAAATGATACCTAAATTAGATCTGTTCATTCGCAACTAAACTTCATATTTTCTCCAAGATAAAGTTACCTTACAAAGTTTGCAACTTACTAGTTTGTGTGTGGTGGGGAGGGAGAACCCTCTCATTTTCTATTTTTGAAAATTAACTTTTTTTAATTTTGTCAATGCGGGTGATAATAGCTCTGCAGAGCAATGATTGTTCCATCTCATGGACACAGGGAGCACTCACCTGGAGATGTTACTAAATGTAGATCTTAATTCTTCAGGTCTAACGGAGGGCCACATTTTACACATTAAACTTCTGAGAGCCATGAGGCTGTCATGCACACCATATTCAGAGTAGCAAAGAACTGGAGAGTAACGGAAAAAAATGACAGAAGTAACCTAAGTCTCAAATGCCCAAATTGATCAAAATTGTTTCACTGTTCTAGATTACTCACCTGAGGATTTGCAAGGGAAACAGAAATATATTTACTTGTGTTTAAGTTGCTGCATTTTAAAACTCTTCTTATTGTAGACAGGAGAGTTCGCCCTCACTATAACTCATGGCTTTATCCTCAAGGCTCCTCATGATTAAGGCAGCTGAAGACATCCTCACGATACCCACATTCTATATTGGTAGCAGGAGACACAGAGTGGATATCTTTATGTTTCTAAGGAGACTGTCTGGAAGTCCCACACAATAATTCTGCTTGTATATTATTGGCCAGAACTTAGTTATAGCCACATACTGAGACAAATATACAAACACTGTGGAAATTTAGTTTTGATTGTGGTTCATTATGATTCTGGTATAAAAAGGATGATTATAGGCCAGACTCAGTGGTGCACACCAGTAATCCTAGCACCTCTGGGATGCCAAGGTGGGAGGATTGCCTGAGCTCAGGAGTTTGAGACCAGCCTGAGTAAATAGCCAGTCATGTGGCAGGTACTTGTAGTTCCAGCTACTCTGGAGGCTCAGGCAAGAGGATTGCTTGAGCCCAAGAGTTTGAGGTTGCTGTGAGCTATGATGCTGTATTGAGGTCCACAAAGTGTGAGTCTATCTATCATTAAAAAAAAAGAAAGAAAGAAAGAAAAAGTGTTTATCACAGAATTTATTGTGCAACCACTATATTCTCTTTTTTTTTTGTAGAGACAGAGTCTCACTTTATTGCCCTCTGTAGAGTGCTGTGGCATCGCACAGCTTACAGCAACCTCCAACTCCTGGGCTTAAGCGATTCTCTTGCCTCAGCCTCCCGAGTAGCTGGGATTACAGGCGCCCGCCACAATGCCCAGCTATTTTTCTGTTTTGCAGTTCAACTGAGGCTGGGTTTGAACCCACCACCTTCAGTATATGGGGCTGGCTCCCTACTCGATGGGCCACAGGCACCACCCGCAACATTATATTCTGATTGTGACATGAGGCGCTACTGGAAATTATCCTGGACTGGGTGGTGCCTGTGGCTCAAAGGAGTAGGGCACTGGCTCCATATGCCAGAGGTGGTGGGTTCAAACCCAGACCTGGCCAAAAATTGCAAAAAAAGAAATAAAAAAGAAATTATCCTGGACTGGTTGCTGTGGCTCACACCTATAATCCTCACAGTCTGGGAGGTCAAGGCAAGAATATTTTTTGAGTTCAGGAGTTCAAAACCAGCATGAACAACACAAGACCCCATCTCTACTAAAAATAGAAAAATTAGCTGGGTGTGCTGGCAGGCATCTCTAGCCCCAAGTACTTGGGGAGGCTGAGACAGGAGGATCCCTTGAACCCAGACTTTGAGGTTGCTGTGAGCTAGACTGACAACATGCTACTCTAGCCTGGACAACAGAGTGACACTCTGCCTCAAAAAATAATAATAATAATTATCCTGTGATAAGAGACTTAATCCAGTCCTACTTAGGCAAACCAGAATATATGCAGATCCTTGTTTTATAATAGAAAAGAAAGAATTATTATTAAAATAGAAAGCTAATAACTGCTGTCAGACAATGGTCCTCAAGAATCATCAATAGAGAGAGTGTGAACGAAAAGAAAATGACAGACAAATCATAAGCCTTGACTCAGATGTCTTTAAAATATTGGCTTAATTCCTGGAAGATTTTACTACAAATTTCATTTGTAAAGTTCCTTTCTGAGAGAGAAGCTTCTTTTGAAGGATCAAAGGTTAAACATACAGTAGGGAAGACCTTTAGAGAAACTGTGATTTTTACACTTAAGAAATGGTACTATGGAAAGCTGAGGCTGTTTCTAGGAAGTGCCACATATTCATAGTTAGGGGCCATTACTCAGGTTCTGCCAGAAAGGCAAGTAGTATAGTCTGATATGGAATAGAGGCTGATGTTAGCTAAATGCCCGGCCTGTGAGATCACTGGAATCCTTAAGGGAAATTGCCTAATGATTACTGAGTTGAAATGCCCAAATATTCATGAACAGGGAGGATCCAGGGATCTATCAAACAATAAAACTTGAATATGTACCAGAAAGCTTGGATACCGATGTCTCTGTATCGCATGTAGCTAGATGGGGCTTTTGGCTCAGAGAACTCCAGCCATCTTTGTATTTGTAAATAGTTTCATGCTGAGCTTCTATTAAGTGCAATCCCCGTTTCTAATCTAACACCAAACGACCCTTATCAAATTATTTGTTAATTATTTAAATTAGTCAGGCACATGGCTGACTAAAGAAAGACTAGCTCTTGTACCTGAGAAGAGGTAACACATAACTCAGGAGAAGGCCTGCTGGTTGGTGCTGTACTGACCCTGATAGGCAGTGAGTCTACAGCAAACACAATAGCTAAATGCCTTGAGGGCATCCTATCTGGGCTCTGGGACCTGGAGCTGTGGATACTTTTATTCAAGTTCTATAATACTGTTTGAAAAATCAGAGCAACTGAGTAAACCAAAAAGCAAGTGCCAACTTAAGTTGACAACATTGTAATTTCTGCAAAGCAAAGACAAGAAAATGTGATGAGAAATCATCTTTGGTATCTTAAAGGGCTGAGTGCACTAAAAAAAAAAAAAAAAAAAAAAAGCTGTCAATAGCAAATGTTCCTGAGATAAGAGCACTTCCCCTGTCTTTACAGAATAAATAGTTTCATTTCACATCACTCCTCTAACCATATTCCCTTCAAGATAGGTAGGTCCCTTAATTGAGGATGGAAGTAAAGAAAGAAGGAATTTAAGAAATTCCAGATGATGCATTATATATGAACACCATGTTCTACTACTTCTAGGCAAATACATGGATTATATCATACTATAAAATGGCAGTGCCCATTTGACCTTTTTGCCTAAAGTAATTCTTAATGAACATATCTTTTCAGAAGATGAGATTTCCTTCAAGGAGAAAGAAGTAAGAGTTGGGCTCAGCAAAGGAAAGTACCATTCCTGTATGTGGATTTCATGCAACAAATGTACAGGGCGGATTGAAAAGAGCAGACTCTAACTACATCAGGCAGAACACACATACCAGACACGTGGGTATGGACCTCATCCATTCATGAATTATATATGCAAGTCTTGGAGTGAGGTAGACCAGATAGAAGCAGAAGCTATCTGTCTCTTCTTGTGCTCTACGGTTGGGTGTGGCTCTTATATTTTGCCTCCAACTATTCCTGAATGAAAATTTGAGAATTTTAAACTGTGTAGTACAAAGATAAATTAAGAAGAAAGCCCAAGGCAGGAATTGTATTTATCTCCTCTACAAAATGGATCTGGCCTAAATTTAGAAATATACATAAGATAAAATTCAAATGATGGATGACATTTTTAGAGAGGTCAAAAGTGATTGTAGCCAGAAGTCATAAATATATAAAAGTATATTAAATATTTGATAATTAATGGTAGAATTTCTCTATTCTACAGTTTTGTCCCTGCTGGATCCCCATGCAGAAATTTTTAATAAACAACACAAATTGAAAGTGGGTATTTGACAGGGTGTATAAAAATAATTTTGAATACTAACACCTGATTCTGCATTGTCCTGCTCAAATTTCCAGAGAAACAGGGTAATTACTATTGCTAATGTCTGAACTGTTTTGTTCCCCACTTCCAAATGCATATGTTAAATTCCTAACACTCAAGGTGAGACAGTATAAGTAAGTGGGGAACATAGGTGCGTAGGCCATGAGGTTGGAGCCCCCAGGATTAGAATTATTGACTTTCTAAAGGTCATTTTTTGCCTCCACGGTTTAAAATTCTCAAATTTTCATTCGGGAATAGTTAGAGGCAAATGGTTCCTCCACTGTATGAACAGAGAAAGAAACTGTCTGAGGGGGTATGAACCCTCGCCGGACACCAAATCTGCTAGCCTCTAATTTGGCATCACATCTCTAGCCTACAAACTAGAGATTTATTTATTTTTTACTCATTAAAAAATAAATTTCTGTTGCTTGCAAACCACCTAGTTTATGCTATTTGGTCATAGCTGCCTGAAGATACTAAGAGAGATAACTGGTATCAAGAAGCAGGAGTACAGACGTGACAAATATCTAAAAATACGGGAAAGGCTTTGGAATGGAGTCATGAGTGGAGGCTGGAAGAGTTAAGCAAAGGCTTACATTGCCGCAAATGGACTGTTATGGGTGATTCTGATGAGGACTTAGAAGGAAAATAAAAGCACTGTAGAGGAAACATTAATCTTCTCAGAAAATACCTAAGTGGTTGCAAACAGATTATTGGTAGAAAAATGGATGGACACTTTCTCCATTCTTATTCCTTTTGCTTCTCTAATTGAATCATTTCTAATGACCTGTCTTTGAGTTTACCAATCCTTTCTTTTGCTTAATATAGTCTATTGCTTAAAATCTAGCGATTTCATCCAACTCCATGATTTCTCCTTGGTACTTTTTAATATTTTCAGTCACTGTTGAAATTTTCACTTTGTTCGGGCATTATTCTTTTTGGAGCGTGTTTATTTTGGATTCTGTGTCAGGTTACTCAGATACCTTTCTTTCAATTGGTTGGTTTCGCTAGATCAAGATATTCCTATTTAACATATTTAGAACATCTTTGCCTGATATTTTATTTTTGTTAATTCTCTGTGTTGGTGTCTTCACGTTAGCCAGAGGAAGCACGGACTGAACTTGTACAGAGAATATCCCCACCATTCTACCATAAGATTCTGGGGGTCCTTACTGATGCTGAGATAGAAAGCTGTTTGGGGGGAGTAAGAGAAAAGTCTAGCCCCTAGGTAAGAAAGTTAAAAAGGGCCCTGCAGTAAACAATGAGTTTTGGGAACCCTGTGACTCTGATCCAGTGTGTGTTGTTTCCCACAAAAAGCAGCTTCTAGCTTGTAACACAAAGTGGAATAATGGTCACAGTTACAGAATGTGTGCTCAGTAAAGGGGACAAACATCACAAGACTACTACACTCCACCATGCTATTGTCAGCAAAATAATGGGCAGCAATTATGGCTAAAAAGAGAAGGAAAAAGGTCACATGCAACAACTGAGGTAGCCTGTGACCAATGAGAAGTAGACAAGAATACCTAAAGGCGCAGGGCAACCAATAAAAAGCTTAAGAGGTAATTGTAGGAGGAAATACAATTTTTATTTGAGTACCGCCTTTGCCTGGTGTCTCCACTTATTCGTGAGGAGGACCCTTTTCCAATGTCCCTGGAAAAGTCTAGGCTTATCTGTGCTTTACTTTAAATAGACACTAATTCTTTTCTTTATGTAAATACATTTTGCTTCTTTTCTGCTGCTGCTTTGGAGTCCTGACTGCCTTATTCCCACCTCCCTCCTGCCTTCATTTTACCTTGACTCACTGAACTTGCTAGTTCTGCTGAGAGAATTGGACCAGTTCTACTGAAAGGCTTGAAGGGCTTAGAGATCCTGACCCTCACGAACTCTTTCCCTCCCCGCAGAGAAGCAGGGAGCTGTGGTTTTTGTTCTCTGCACTACGTGGAACAGGGACCAACCACCATGTGTGGAATCTACCGTCAAGTGCCATCTCTGTTCTCCAGCAGGTGGCCAGACTGCTCCTGACCCATCAGAGTTCTAAGACGGGCAAGTCAGATGCCTGTCCTGTGACACGTATATCAACTCCTTCTCTCCTCAGAGGCAATCTGAGAGCTGGGACTTTTTGTCTGCAAACTCGGTGCAGTGTTGGGAGGGATGATCTACGGTATTTACCTTCCCAAACTTCCATCTCTGCTTCCCCCCAGGCAGATGGACTGTAACTGTTTTGTCAGATCCTCAAGAGTGGGAAGATACAATCTAATCCTCCAGGGATCAACCTATGAGGGTGTAAACTGGGATCTTGGGGTGTGTGGCTATATGGTATTATGCTTTACAAGAGGTAGAGATCCTGGGAAGAGGGTGTTGAATATATTTACCAGCTTCTATAAGTGTAGATTTGAGGTTGCCTGTGGGGCAGGAGACTTTTAGTTTTCATATTTCTCACAAAGGGAATTTGTCAGCGAATTATGGCAGAATTGGAGTGTTTCCAGGGCCAAGAGGACCCAGGGTTTCTTATTCTGCCATTTTGCTTACACTAGTTTCCTTTAAGGTCTTACTTTTAGAAAGTATGTTGCAAGTTATTTCTAGGCTCTTGTTGCATTTTACTATTTATTACACAAACCTATTTATAGGTATAACTGGATATTATCTGTATTTTTCTTTTTTTATTTTTCTAATATACGAGTGTGCTGGAAGGATTCAGGAAAAACACAGGCAAAGAACATGGTGAAATAGGCCTGCTTCAAGGGGGTCTGACATAACTATTTGAGTTAGACCTACACAAAATACTCTGGGCACCTAATGCCTTCATATATGGTAAGCCCTAGTGGGGGAAAATCATTGATAATCAACTTTGCCATGGTAATTACAAAGTGGTTTGTTTTCTTTTTTTGAGACAGAGCCTCAAGCTGTCACCCTGGATAGAGCACTGTGGCATCACAGCTCACAGCAACCTCCAACTCCTGGGCTCAAGTGAGTCTCCTGCCTCTGCCTCCCAAGTAGCTGGGACTACAGGTGCCCGCCACAACGCCCAGCCATTTTTTGGTTGAAGCCGTCATTGTTTGGCAGCCCCAGGCTGGATTCAAACCTGCCAGCTCAGGTGTACGTGGCTGGCGCTTTAGCCCGTTGAGCCACAGGTGCCGAGCCAAAGTGTTAAAAAGAAAAAAAAAATACCTTGGGGGGGCAGTTAGTGTTTCCCATAAGATTTTTACAGAAGATTATTATTCTGGAGTGGATAAATCGCCAAAATACTGTCTTTGAAGACACAAAGTTTTTAACCGAATCACCTTTAGGAAAGTGAAGAAAAAACAGGGGGGTTGTAAAAACTCATGCATGCCCCCACTAAACAACTTTTTGGAAATATTAGACAGGAGACCTAGGAGAATGAGTATTACACTTGACTGGCCTTTGTCCCTAGTAAGCTTTTCTATCCAAATAGTTTTGATGGCCTAGAGGTTGTAGAATTGTGTAGTGACAAAGAGGCTATAACAAAGGCAAGTGAGATTTACTAGCCAAATCTATCTGATATAAATTAAGTTCTAGAAAATGTCTTAATCTCTAATTAGCATTCACAGAAACTATTGAGATGATGTGGAGAAATATTGTTTTGGGGTCATTGGGGTAGAGTTCAATTTAGTGCTGTTCCATTATTTGACAAGTGTTTCAGATTCATTATAGAGCAGGACTCAGCAATAAGAATGCTAATACTTTTTCATAAATGGATCCTTTTGCATGCCTCTGAAATGAATTCTTATCAAAGGATAAGAATAATTTTGTGGTGCAAAAGGGTGACTAAGATGTAATGCTAAAAGGGGGTGTAGCTAAATACTGATCAGGTTAGAGTCAGTTACCTCACTTGGGATGGAAAAAAGGTACATATAAGCAAAACGGACAGGTCTTGAATTGAGGGAAAGATTAAAGGGAAAAAATAAAACAGCAGAATATTCTGGGCCAAAGATTTATGATTCTCCAGACAATTAAATTTCGCTAAATTACCAAGTAAATAAAACACACTAATGGGGTGCTATACCAATTAGTAACCTGCAGTTCATCTCACTAATTGAGTGCTAGACCAGTTTATAACTTCAAAAACAGAGCAAATAATTGATGTTTCCTGTTGAAAAGCAAGGCCTGGTTTTGAGAAAATTGCATTATCAATTTAATCTTGTTAGAACAAAAATGGTTATAAAACTACTCTGGATCTAGTTTTTCTGGTATCAGATAGCATAAGAACTCAAATCTAAATTTAAGACTCATCTTAAGTGTCAGCTTATTTAACTGCTATTTAGAAGTTCCTGGAATTAGGACATATGCCAAGTTGTCCTTGGAACCCTGTTGTCAGAATACAAGAAATGGTGTGACATGATTAAATTGTTACTCACACTTAAATGCTTAAATAATCAAAAAAAAAAATGCCTCAGCCTTTGCTTCTTTTCTTGGGAAAATAGAGAACGCACATCACATTTTTACATACCCCTAAGGCCACCAAAAATAATGTCACTGACATTTCGACTTTTCCTTGAAATTTAACAAAGAAAGAAAGGGAAAGAAAATAAAATAGAAAAAAAAAAAAACTTAGTTGTCCACTGTTCTCCTTTTATGGATGTGTACAAGAGATAAGGCATTAAGAAAATTTTAAGGGGAAATTCTCAGAATTTAACTAGCAGAAGATGCTGAATTAAACAAGATTTAGCGCCCTTAGCTAGAAAAAATGCTTAGTGGAGGATGCCTCATTGTTTACAACTTGAATTCTTCTCACCTACAATACTGATGAGATACTTATCTCTGTAAGTATATACCTAATGGTTGTCATGACCTGTAGTCAGGGTACTGCAATGAAAACAATATAGATGTGAAAGAAGTTCTTTATCTCTTCTGCTAAAACAAAGTATAACTGACTATAGTACGCAAAACATCTGACCCCAAATTATACCATTTATGGGTTTTATATGCCTAATTTCTAACAAGTACATATTTGGTGTACTGACAGCTATCTCTTGACTAAAATATTTAATTTTGTTTATCTTCTTTGCACGTATTCATGGCTTATTTTTACTTCGTTTTCAAAGCACTGTTACAAGTACAATTCATTTCAGCCACATTGATATTGATTAGCACCAGTTACAAAAAACCTGTAAGATGATGGTGAAATAATAAGATGCTAATTTGGTATATTTGCTAATAAGCAATATAATTTTGCCCAACATACATTTGTTTAGGGAATTTGTGGTTTCAGATGATGAGAACTACAGATACCTATTTCTCATAAACATCAAAGTACTTGGACTTTCTTAGGTCACTTGAAATTAGCTTATGAAAATGAAATAACAATTCTGATTTTCTGGGTTTAAGAATACCTGTTCAAGAAAGTTGCTTTATGCATATACCAACCTATGCAAGCATACCGGAGAATTGTACATTTTTTCCTCATAAATTGAGATACTTAAAAAAATTCTTTGATTATCAAGTCACAGTTTTTCCAGAAAACAAAGTGATGCTTTAGTTCAGTTATCAACATTTAAAAGACTGTTACAAATATGGTCACAACATAATCCAGAAGCAGGCTCCACAGCTGCCTTTTCTATAATCAAATTGCATGCCTTTTTGTAAGGATAAGAAAAAAGAAAATCAGTTTTAACTTCTTAAAGCATTTTGAGAAGACGAAAACAAATTTAAAGAGATCGTGATCATTTATATGCAGCTTTTCCTAAATTACTGAAATAGAGCGGGGACATTGACACAAAAGATTATGCTATTGGCAGTAGGAATAAGTGATATTTAATGATAAATACTTACCAAGTTAAATTTGTTTTTGGACTAGATGCTATTAAGCAGTGTCTCTTTGTTTTATTTGGTTTTCTTTAATATTTTTTAATCTTAAAAATAATTTTCCTCAAAAAATATATAGTTCTGGAGTATTTAAGCCTAGACACTTGTTAAATGCTATTTTGAAAATAGTCATTTTAGTGTTTACATATTATTGGCAGTTACTATACAGAAATGGAATTGAATTTTGCATATTTAAAAAATCAAATACTCTTGCTCTACTTATTAATTAGATTTTTAAGGGTTTTTTCCACGTTGACAGGCATTTCAGCTGAATATAGGAATTTGTGTCGTTCTTTCTAACGTATATGTTTGGTTTTTCTATTTAGCTGCCTAGACTAGAAAGAGTGTAAGAAACTTCACCTTGTACCTATCTTTAACTTTAACCATATGTGGTGCAATTTATAAGGGTAAAGAAATTACCTTCTATTTCTGTTATGCTAACAGATATTACAAAATGTAAATTAATATTTAATTATATAAAATTATTTTTCTACATAAATCACAATTACTAAATACTAATTTTCTAATTAATCTTTTAATGTGGTGAATTGCATTTGTTGATTTTTTTCCATATAAAATCAAATTTTTGTTTCTGGAATGAGCATAATTTGCTAAACATGAAGCAGTGCCATTTACAATAGTTCCAAAAATGAAATACTTAAGTATAAACTTAAGAAACAAAATAAATGTAAGTAAAGTATGTATGCTGAAAACATTGTCGAAAGAGATCAGAAATTTTATGAACTGGGAGAATCAGTAGGATTCAGATGTTAATTCTTCCCAAATTGATCTACTGATTTAACAAAACCTAATCAAAATATAAACAGTAGTCCAGGTATGGTGTGGCTCATGCCTATAATCCTAGCACTCTGGAAGGCAGAGGTGGACGGATCACCTGAATTCAAGGCCAGCCTGAGCTAGAGTGAGACCCCATCTCTAAAAACAGCCAGACCTTGAGATGGGCGCCTATAGTTCCAACTACTTGGGGGGCTGAGGCAAGAAAATTGCTTGAGCCCAGGAGTCTGAAGTTGCTGTGAGCTATGACACCACAGCAGGCTATTGGAGGGCAACAAAGTAAGATTATCTCAAAACAAACACACAAACATCAACAAAAAGTATATATATATATGCAGTAATCATTGTAGATATTGACAAGCTGATTTTGAAGTTTAAACAGAAAGGTAAAGGCATTAGAACATCCAACAGTTTTGAAAGAGAAAAATGAAAGAATTCCACTAAACAATTTAGAGATTCGCTATTGTAGGGACCAAGACTTTTGGTTCACTGAAAAATCATCAATATGAGGCAGATTGATTAACAGGAGAAAAGACATATAAATTTTATTTTAACGTGTATGCACAAGAGCCTTCAGAATGAAGACCCAAAGACACAGGGGAAATTGTCAATTTTTATGCTTCGGTTCAACAAAGTATGCACAGATACAGAAATATGACTGGACCAAAAAAAGTATGATGTAATGCTAATAGAACAGGTGGGGAAACCCAGAAAGGCCCATCCTTTTAAGACTTGGCCTCTTTGAACACGTGTTCATCTAGGTGTGGAGCAGGGCCCTCTGGGGAATGGAGATCAGATAATTTTTTTATGGTTAGTTTTTACACAGAATAATTTTAGATTTTATGGTTGGGTTTTGTGAAAAGTGATTCTGGTTTCTATGACCTGCCTTGGGATAATGGAGTCTGGTTTCCATGGGAGGCATCAGGGAAAAACCGGACTGGGAGGCAGGAAAATAGGGAAAGGTCAGAGAAAAGTTTTTATTTCTGGGGCCTTCATTTTGGAGTGCTATTTCTAAATCCATCACTATAAAACTACCTTAAGATGCTACAGTATTCATGAAAGCAAAGATCTCTTAATCAATAGAACATATTAAAGAGACCAACATTTGACCCACATAAATATGGTCAATTTATTTTTTAGCAGTTATAAGTATACTGAAATGAAGAAAGACAAGCTTCTCTACAAACACTGGTGAAACAATCAGATATCTATGTGATCTATATAAAGAAAGAAAGAAGAAAGAAAAGTAAGAAAGTTGGAAGGAAGGAAGGACAAAAGAAAGAAAAAAGAAAAGAAAGAAAGAGAAAAAATGTAAAAACCGTGACCTATACATTATCATATGAAGATTGTCAAAGGGTTGGGGATCTAATGATAATAATGTATTTTTTTTTTTAAGAAATATCAGATTTTTTTTTTTTTTTGTGACAGAGCCTCAAGCTGTCATCGTGGGTAGAGTGTCCTGGCTTCACAGCTCACAGCAACCGCCAACTCCTGGGCTCAAGTGATTCTCCTGCTTCCACCTCCCAAGTAGCTGGGATTACAGGCATCTGCCACAACACCTGGCTATTTTTTTGGTTGCAGCCATCATTGTTGTTTGGTGGGCCCGGGCTGGATTCAAACCCGCCAGCTCAGGTGTATGTGGCTGGTTGGATAAATCTAACTATGAATAGGAATGAGTATGTTAATTAATTTCATAGTGGTAACTATTACATAACATATATGTTAGCTAAATCAGCATGTTACACACCTTGAACATATGTTGTTTTTATTTGCTGATTAAATATTTTAAAATAAAAGAGAAAAAGAACCATTGGACTAAATATTAAATATAAAACTGTAACTCCCTTACAAAATGAGAGAATATTCAAGACCTTGAGTTATACAAAGATATAGATATAATTCCAAATCCCCAATTGACAAAAGAAAAAATAATAAATTGGAATTCAATAAAGTTAAACACTGTTACTCAGTGAAATATGCTATTAAGAAAATACATAGAATGGGAAAATGTATTTTCAGTTTAAAAATATAAAAGAGGTGTTGTTTTTACATATAAAAAGTACTATCTAAACTCCACAGTTAGAAAATTATGTTAACACTAAACCCTAAGATAAATGATTATATTAGCATTAGTCATTAGTGCCAAATATCAAGGACAACATAAATGTTCCTCAAAAAGCGAATTGATATCCTAGCACTCAGGGAGGCCAAGAGGGTAGGTTGCCTGAACTCACAGGTTCAAGACCAGCCTGAGCAAGAGCAAGACCCCTATTTCTAAACATAGCTGGGTGGGGTGGTGGGCATCTGTAGTCCCACCTACATGGGAGGCTCAGGCAAGAGACTCACTTAAGCCCGAGAGTTTGAAGGTGCTGTGAGCCATGAAGCCCCAGCACTCTACCAAGGGCAATAAAGGGAGATTCTGTCTCCAAAATAAATAAATTAATTAATTAATTAAGTAAAAATTAAAAAATAAATTGATAAACGGAGTTGTTGTATTTCCATACAGTATTTCCAATAATGCTGAACACTATTCAGCATTAAAAGAAATTAACCGATATATGCAAACGTATGAATGGATCTCAGAATGCATTACGTTGAGTGAAAGAAGGCAATTTCAAAAAGTTAGGATATGATTCTATTTCTATGACATTTTAAAAAAGGCAAAATTGTAGAGATGGGGAACAGATCAGGAATTTCCTGGGATTAAGAGTATGGAAATAGACTGAATATAAAAAGCATTGTAAGGGGATCCTTTGGGGTGCAGAATTGTTCTGTTTGTGGTGGTGGTTATTAGAACCTATGCATGTTTAAAGTTAATAAATATACGCACCAAGAAAAGACTCATTTTACCATACAAACATGAAGCGAAATGCTGAGGGAATGTATTAATAGAATGAAATTATCCGATTAATTTCATAATCATTTGTTACATTCCCCCACTTGTATTATTTTTCATAGACATTTCGTTTTCTTCAGTTTTACGGTTGTATTTGGGTGCATATGTATGACAGGAGTGTAAATATGAAATGAATCACATCATTTTGCTGTGTCTTCAACAGTCTGCATTTTAGTAGGATTGTTAGGCCATAAATACATTGAATCTTTTTCTGCACTCCTCTTCCCACGTGTGTGTTTGTTAAATATCTTACTCTCTATGAATCTTGAATTCAATTTTGTGTAGGGTAAATTATGTGCATGCAGCCTCAATTTTTTGAAATAGCCAATTTTTCTTAGGGAATGTTTCTAGCACTCTATTTCCCATAATTGCTCATGATTTGGTGCTTTTGTTACAAGATAGTAAATTTTTGAAGGAGTTACTCTGTGGCGAGGTTCTCCCTTAATTTCAATTGACCTAGGTATCCGTGCTTACTCTAGCATGAGATAGTTTTGTGTCATCTTATTTAAATAGAGATAGTTTTGTGTTATCTTATTTAAATGCACATTTATTTGCAGTCTCTAAGAGAACACTGGGGATATGAGCAAGCTGGATTATCTTTTATCTCATCTAGTCAGTTTGAGCAGCCTATTGTGAAGTATAGTCAAACATACACATTGAACCAAGTCAGTGAAAAGGTTTTGCACGTGTGTGCATGATTTGTACGTCTGTGTGCCACAGATATATTTTCACGTATGTAATAAATACCCGGAATATACCCAGAGGCCACAAATGATCTAGCATGTACAGGATCATAGATTACTTCCAGTGAGTCAAATGGGGAGCATAAATGTATCTGCTTCAGAGCAATTAATAGAGTTAAATGAGGGAGTGAATGTACAGCTCATACACAGGTACCTCAAATATAATACATTCTCAATAAATATTGCTTAAAATTCTCAATTTTTTTTTTTTTTTTTGAGACAGAGCCTCAAGTTGTCACCCTGGATAGAGTGCTGTGGCATCACAGCTCACAGCAACCTCCAATTCCTGGGCTCAAGCGAGTCTCCTGCCTCCACTTCCCAAGTAGCTGGGACCACAGGTGCCCGCCACAATGCCCAGCCATTTTTTGGTTGCAGCCGTCATTGTTGTTTGGCGGGTCGGGCTGGATTCAAACCCGCCAGCTCAGGTACACGTGGCTGGTGCCTTAGCCCGTTGAGCCACAGGAGCCGAGCCAAGACAACGTAACTTTAACAGATTAGAGTGGGAAGAAAATCTGTCAGCAAATAAACAGAATTATAAATCATTAACATTGCTTTATTTAACAAAGGACCAAGATAGCCTTAAAATTCTCCTCAGATTAAGGAAACTCTGAACAGTTTACTTGCTGACTATGCCCTTTGACTTCCATTTTCTTAGAGTATTTACTTTAAAAAAAAGTGTTGAATTCTTTCTGTGCTTCTTTGAAATACTTACATAGCTCCTTAAAAGCCTTGTGCGGCTTTTGCAACCCAGGACCTACCTTACTTAATGACCTTGGAATTATCTCTTTGAAATTTAAACAGGGAAGAAACATAGTGCCCTGGTCTCCAAGTTTCTATGAGAACAGAAGGACCTCACGCCCTTGGGCCACCATGCTCCAAGTTGTAAAACTGCTTTCCCATAGGAGAAACTTTTCTTTTCCATTGAACTAACGCCAATAGATGGCTGAGAATCCTCTCACCCTGGCTCTGGAAAACTCTTCCTCCGTGAAACTGAGAATCCAGAATTTGTCTGTGCGCTTGTCCCCGCTCCTGAAATAAAATCAACTTCTGCATGTTCATCTGTTTGGTGTGATTTTATCTTTGATATACACTTGAAGTTACAAGTTCGGTAAGTGCTGCATAATTTGCAGTCATTTCTATAAAATAAAAACCAAAGACAATTTCTCTTTAGTATTACAGAGTTCTATGAGTAGTATGTAAGTCTTTTAATATAAGAAAAGCTTCATTTTGGATCTAGGAGCTTATATGAACTTAAGTGTTAAAACTGAGAAATGGAAAATATCATAGAAGCTACTGAGGAAGGCAAAATAATGATTCTAAAATATGTTATTGAAAAAAATATGGTGTAAATAAATAATCATGGATATGAGTAACAGTGCTAAGAAGTGACTACAGAAGGACCCCGAAATCTAACAAGGTAACCGCTGGGAAGTCCTTAACTAGCTGAGAAGGTCTCTGACAACAAGGTAAAAACGAGATGGTGGGTAGTTAGTTTCTGAGAAGCTGCCCTTCTTCAGTTCTAAGTGAAGACAGTATAATTATTTTCTTGCTTGCTGATAAGCATCTCTTTACTTATTTACTCAAAGGTGTCAAATCATATACCCAAGCAGAAAGTATAAGATAAAGCCAAACTAAAAAAAAAAAAAGGATTATGCTCTGTCAACAGAAAAGAAGCTGTGTTCGGGCGGCGCCTGTGGCTCAAAGGAGTAGGGTGCTGGTCCCATATGCCAGAGCTGGCGGGTTCAAACCCAACCCTGGCCAAAAACTGCAAAAAAAGAAAAAGAAACTGTGTTCTGTAAAACAATTTAAAGAGGTTTATTGTGAGCCAAATTTGAGGACCTGAATCCTAGAACAAGTGGACTCTTTGTTGTAAGGTTATAGTTTGATTTTACACATTTCAGGGAGACAGGAATTTCAGGTAGTTACAAAGCAATACATGGAAGGCATACATTTTATTTTTGCAAGAAAAGATGGGACATTTCAAAGCAGGGAGACTTGCAGATTGTAGGTGGATTTAATGATTTTTTTTTAGTTGAAAATGGACTTAGAAAGAGCTAGTCTTTGTCTGAAAGGCCTGGAGTCATCTAACAAAGAATGCTTGTGTTAACTCCATTGACTTCTGTTAATCAGAGCAAACTAGGGGACAAATGCCCAGACTCAGGTGGTTTGTTATGAATATTGAGGACCTGCAGGGCTGTCTATAAAAAGGGAGGAGGCACGTCTGATCTTTCTTAGGGCTAGCAACTCAGTTGTAGAGTATCCCTTTGGCCAAAAAGGAGTCCAGTCCGTCACCCAAGGAGGGGAGAGGGGAGAAGGAGTGTAAATGAGGCCTGAATTTCTCTCTGCCAAGTCCTTGATCTCAAAGATTAGAAGAATGAATCCACAGACCAAGGGAGTGAATGACAGAAGAGAGTTTATTGATGGAAAGATTGACAAGCAAAAGAAGGGGTTTGGGGGTTCGGAGTTCCAAATCCCTGAACCCAGGTGACCTGGTTTGATTACTCAGCTGAGCTAGAAAGTTCAAGGCATGGTGGTAAGTGAAGCAAAACCGAATGGTCACTGAGAATAAAACATAGCAGCACAGGCAGGGCAAATAGAAAGCAAGAGTGACCTGTGGGAGTTAAAGTGTAACAAAGAGAAATTTTATTTAGGAAGAACAAGAGAAAGTTTAAAGCACTTCCAAAGATAGTTGGAGTGGGTCCCTCTCACGATGGAGAGAAAGTGAGAGAGATGGAGAAGCAAATGCTAGGTGGACATGCCCTCTCCGTTCGAAATCGGTTGCAAGTGGTTCATGGGCCTCTGGGCCTCCAGGCAGTATTGCCCTTTCTATTGGCCATTGTTTACCTGGGTTAATTCGCACTCACATTCTTCAGGGACCTCCAGATGTCCTAGTTCAGCAGGGCAGGCTTTCTTCCCACCTCCCCCTGCCACCCACCCCCTTTCTTAGTGTCCCTTTTCAGGGAAGCAGAACTTCCAGCATCAGTGGAGATGGAGGAACCCAGGTGGGAAGCCCCAGTCTCCTTTGTTTAGAAGCTTAACTACTGCTGTTTCTTTCCTGAGAGGGGGGCGGGGGTTTGGGGGAAGTATGTCACAATGGGTCAGGGATCTACAGGCAGAAAATAATCCTAAATGTAGCAGAGGAATGTGGTCCTTGCAGTTCTTGGCCCTGGGGAGGGGGTAGGGTGCGCGCTCTCTACTCCAGGAGGAACCATCCAGAACGAATCAGATTGCCTTTTTCTTGACCTTGCTGGAGCCCAGGAGATTCAGACTGGAAAGGGCCTATTTGTACCTAAAGATGAGGGCCTGTGATAAGATTTAATTTTAAGCTCACCCAAGTGTAGGAAATGGGTGGGGTCCCTGTTCAGCTTGAGTGGGGAAACACTGTATCCCCTAAACACTGTATTTTAGTTCACAGTTCCATTCAACAGCTTACAGAGAAACAGCTAAGGAATAGGAGAAAACTAGTGTAGATATTTTCAAATATGTTATTTTTTCTAAATAATTAGAACTATATATTTAAGAATATAATTTTGATACTATGAATCTGATTGATGACATGTTAACCATTTGTCCACTGATACGCAAGGAAAACAGATGCCAAAATCCCAAGCTGATAAGATGTGTTAGACCTTAAGGGAAACAGGACATTCGGGACCTGAGAAATCCAGCAGATCCAGCCTGGGTCCAGAAGCAGTAACTGTGGTTCCTCTAGGGCGAGGCCATTTGCTGCATTCAAGGGGTATTGAAATGTTTCTCACCTACTAAGAAACTTGCATTAGGATATAGAGACCTTCCCTTCTTCCTGAGAGGAGAAAATAAGCTCCCTTTTTCTCTGATGGGGAAGAGAAGTAAATATTTCCATTTCAGCAGTTGGGACTGAAATTCTTCATTTTGGGTTTGATAATATAACATTTTCCTAAGCTGGATAATACAGCACCAAAAACTGGGTGACTTGAACCCACTGGAATGCATTTCCTCACAGTTGTAGATGTTACAAGTCTAAAATCAGGTACCTGAGGGAAATGAAGACTTTACCCTAATATATTTCTTTGACATGTGTTTGGTGTCTGTTAGAGGTTCCGGTGAACAGAAATGCTCCTACATTATGTGCTTTAGGGAAAATTTGTATCCAGAGACGCTCTGCTAGTGCAGCCTGGATTTCCTGTGTCCCAGTTCAGGGGGAAAAAGTAACTGAGAGTCTGACACCTTTGAAGGTATGAAAAGAAGCATTTGCCATTTATTCTCTGTGGGTGTTGCTACCTACCTGTGAGGTTTCATCTACACAACAAGACCCCTTTCCTAGCCATTCTCCTCCTTTCTCCTTCCCATAACCTGCCGGTCTTCATACTGAAACGTGATTTGCACCACGACCTATTTTTGGCTATGCTGCAAACCTGCCTTCTTTGTGTGACATCAAGTTGGTATAGAAGCTTTGTACCCCATTGAGGGGTTGGACCTTCCTTCTGAATCCTCCCGATGACACACAAAAGCATGGTCAGATAAATCTCTATGTTTCTCTGTCCTGTTAATTTGCCCCACATCGGTAATTTCCAATGAAACTTCAGAGTGCAAAGATGAACTTTCCCCTAGGCCCTGATATGTTTAAAGGCTGTAATCTCTTGGAAGCCTTGAAGGGAGAGTCCTTACTGCCTCTCTGGCCTCCAAAAATCCCATGTATTCCTTGGTTTATGGCAGTAAAATTGCAATCTCTGGTAGTGTATCTAAGTGGCCATTCTTTAAATCATCTCTCTTCTCTGCATGTCTGTGTGTTCAAATTTCCCCTTTTATAAGGATACAAGTCACAGTGGATCAGGCCCACTCCAATGGACTCTTTTTAATTTACTGCATGATGCACAAACCTGCTATTTCCAAATAAGGTTGTATTCATGGATAGCAGAAGGTGTTACGTAGCAACCCGGGAACTGAGCCACAGCGTGTGGACTGGGGGTTTCTCGTCAAGCAGGAACCTTAACCAACTGCCTGGATTTTGGTAGAAAATGGAGAAAAGGGCTGAGAAAATTACACACACACACACACACACAGAGTTTTCTGACTGGGGAAAGATGACACCACGCTAGCCCCTCTAGAGGCTAAACAGGCACCATCTCCAGTTCAGGACTCAGGCCTATTTATTTAGAAAATTAGGGGTGTGTTTTTACAAAGCAAAAAGTAAAGAGGTAACAGCTTCATGCTTCAATTAACCAGGCAGTTCTTTGTTTAGGCAACAGAGTTGTCAAACTGAAAGACAGGGGAGTACTAAGCTACAAATCAAAGAATACTTTTGGGGGCAAGGTAAGGATGGAAAGTTATAGCCACAGGGTATCTGCAGGGGCAACTATCAATTGCTTTCTAGTTTCATTTATATCCTTGTCTCTAAACTGCTTAGACTACTTTCTTATCTACTCTGCTGGACATTCCACCCCCCTTCCCAGCATGGGCGTGCATTGCAACAGGGAAGCTGAAACCTGGGGCCATAATCACTTGAGATTTCCGGGGGGAACACCAGTCAACTCCAGCTTTCACCCCCAGTGAGAATTCAGCTTATCCTTCTGAGGACACAGTTTAAGTCAGCGCACCCCATTTCTGTCTCCTTTCGTCTCTCTTTCTCTTTCTCTTTGTCTCTTTCCTTCTTCCACGTTTATTTCTTCCTTAATCATTTCTGACAGATAAATGACTTAATAACTTTTGAATTAATTAAAATCCTTTCAACGGAAAAATCTATGTAAGTCACTAATTTGTGATGATGACACTTATGCAAATAAAAGAACTACGTCTCTTTCAAACCTGAGCCCATAGGTTATAAACACTGACAAGAGAGTAGCAGACAACGCTGACTTTCCCTCCCCTTTGACACTACGCTGTGAATATTCTGTCTCACTTCATCTCAGGCTGTGAGAAGTTGTATCATCTTGTTTATTTGGGCTTACCATCCATCTTTTCACAATAAACTTCTTGTACTAGCCATCTTCCATAACCCAATTTTGCTGAATGTTATCCATTCTTGACTCAAAAAATTTTTTAAAATATATAAAATAAACCTTTATTTGAATTCCTCTTAAACTATGATATTATCTTGTCCTGTTGCAATAATTATCATGGAAATGCTTTCAAAGAATTTTAAATTATTTTAATCACCACCTAAATGCCTTTTTTCACCTCAAATTTTCAGCTTTCTCTTTCCTTCCCAATACTCACATCTACTCCTGAGGCAGTTTTAAAATAAGACAAACATAGTTTTTACACAAATTCCTCCTCTTTCTAGCTGTTTGATCTTCAATAAGTGACTTACATGTCTAACTCTTGGCTTCCCCATCTAAGCATCACCATAATGTCATGTTTCAAGGAGGCTGCTGAGTCCTAAAATATCCTGGTCTCAGGTAGCTGTCTGTATTCTTGGTTTTTGGCATGCTCATGGCTGAAGAATTAGAGGGCTGACCCTCTAAAGCATGGCAAACCTGAAACAAGTTTGTTGTGAAAAAGAAAGATAGGTTTACAGAGTAAGAGCAAGATATATTCGCCATCAACAGTGATGGGCCTCTATTGTAGCTACCAAGAGAGGTTTTGAAAATGGCCAGGGAGTTTTGTTTTATGTTGCCTGCGTTACGCCTACCTTGTGACTCAGAGGTCACCCTGGAACCACAGTCTTACTGTGCATGTGGACCTCCCCATTGCCCCTCTGAAAAGCCATGAGGGAGGGTGGGATACCATGTAGATTTAAGCTAATAATATTGTAATTATCCTTGAGGCTGTTTGAGGTCACCTTCAAGACTCTATTGTACTTTCATTGTTTGGCCAGTGGGCTAGACTGTCCTCTGCATCATTTTACAGTTTGGACACTGAGTTCTGATTGGTAGGTTGGTAGGGGCTCCCTATTCTCCTGGTGTGAGCAATTGATCAAGACAGGATTAAAGCGAAATGGGGGCCTGGAGCCCTTGCCCTTGTCCTTTGTCCCTAGGAGAGCAAGATTTCTAACTAACTACCCAATAAAATATTTTTTTAAAGAGCAATGTATTGACCTAAAGTGTATATATATATTTATCTACACAATACAGATTTGACGATGGTTAATTGTTCATTCCAAGTTAATATTTTAATAATAATACATAGATGAAGAGTACATGTGGTAATACTTAAAGGAAGAGTCATATCTTAATGTGCTTGCATTGCTAGTAATAATGATTTTGTAAGTTTAAAACCAATATTCAATTTTTAATTATTAGTAGATTAGAAATATTAGGAATCTGGAACGGAGTCTAGACAAAGGAATACAGTAATTAAAGGATCAATTCGGATTCATTTTCCTGGCTTTGAGCGCAAAGCATGAGATCCTGTCACTTTAACGTTCTAAAGCCTGCACACAGCTAAGCTACCCTCACAGCTACCATGCTGCAGATGGCTGAGGCATTGAAGTTGCTTTCTGCCAGGATAGGGCTGGGACAGTGGGTTTTGGAAGTTAAGAATGTGAATTCTTTAAATTTTGTCCAACACAGGAAAACTTGCTCCAGACCAGATAAGGAGAAGAAAGATCCCTTCTCTTCTGTCACCTTAGTTTGGCCAGAGGAGTCTATCTGGATACAAGGCTGTCAGAGTATTAAAACATCACATCTACGGTGTGTGACCGAGGCACAGCCAGGACTTTGTCCTTCATTCAGCCTCTAATTGGCTTCCTTGTCAAGACTTTGTTTACATTAAGACCACAATACCTTGAAACAGTAAAAAGTTGTAAGTAAATCCATGCAATTAACATAATCTGTTGTAGTTAGTCTAGCTATACAAATGCAAGCTCGGTAAGAACCATGATGGGATTGTTTGCTTTGCTTTCATGAGATTTGTGACTGTAACACTGATGGATGAAATAAATACAGAGCTAGCCTGACAATCCGAGCAGCATACTGGAGGCCTCACGTAGAAGTGTATGTCACCTTCCGAGCCCTGTTGCTCTTAAAACTATCTCTTTGAATGTTTCTATTATTTCTCTATCAATCCTCTATAACTCTGATTAATAAATTTCACTAATAATTTTCCTTGGTCTCTATGCACTACCAAGCCACGAGGAACCCACGGCATGTTGAGGCTGGTCCCTGACACATATTAATATTGTTGTGTATATTTTAAGTAACATAAATTAAAGAAAATTCATAGTGAAGTTTGAACATACCTGTTTTAGCACTGCCACTCTTAACTGTCTATGAATGTGTAGAGATTAAGGCTCATGGCCTCATAAAGATTTGCTGGAAAAAAATCACAGGCAAGACACAGATTGGTTAATAAGAGAAAAACACAAGTTTATTTAACATGTGTAACTGAAGCCTTCAGAATGAAGACCAAAAGATATGGAAAAAATTGTCAATGTTTATGACTAGGTTCAACAAAGTATGGACAGCCATTCAGAAGTCAGATTAGATACAAAGGGTATAACCTAAAGGTAACAGATTGAGTAAGGAAACCCAGCCTTTTTAGCCTCTTTGAGTATATATTCCTTTTACCTGGGTGTATGGCAGGCCCCCCTCGGAAATGGAAGTCTTATGACGTACAATCAAACAATCTAAGCCAAGTAACTCCTTTATGTCTAGTTTTACACAGAATAATTTTAGGTTTTATGGTTAGCTTTGGAGAAAAGGGGCTCTGGTTTTTATGACAGCTTGGGAAGGAGGGATTCTAGTTTCTATTGGGGAAGAATGGGACTGTGAAGCAAGAAAACAGGAGAAGTTCAGAGACGAACTTTTGCTTCTGAAGATTTCAGTTTGGGGAAACATGTTCTGAGTCCCATCATTCCTGAGGGTGAAAATTCCCAGGGAAGATTCACAGACCAGACATTGGGTTAGTGGGCTTTCTACCAGACCAGTACTTCAGTCCTGAGAAGAGGCTGGTCCATTTAACCTGTGCTAGGTCCAGGCACTGGTGCTGTAGAAGTCTTCCACCCAAATCAGCATCATTTCATCAATTAGATATTTATATAAGAGGCATTTCTATGGAAATAAAAGAGAGGAAAGTTTAGTCACCAGAGCAGACTATAAACTCAGTCTTTGACAAACTATAAACTCAGTCTTCGCGTCCAAAGCACAGCCAATTGAGATTTTTAGAAGTTGAACTCAAAGCTTCTTCACTTCTTTCAGAAGTGAGAGCAGATAGTAATAATCAGATAGATTTTTCTTAATTTGTAGTATGTATCAAGTATTCCAGTGTATTTTCTGAGAATTCCAAATCAGGAGAAATAAAAACTATTTTATACACCATTTGCTATAATTTCTTCCAAAGTCTGAGAGCTTCAGTTTGCAGGCCTTTAAAAAAAAGCATCAAAACAGCATGGTACTGGCACAAAAACAGAGAGGTAGATATTTGGAACAGAATAGAGAACCAAGAGATAAACCCAACTACTTACTGCTATTTGATCTTTGACAAGCCAATTAAAAACATTCAAATTCAGAATTTGGATAGCAAATAAGATCAACAGAATGGAGGTAAAGATGGAATTAGGATTTCAAGGACCAATTGCAAAGATGTGTCAAGAATTCAGTGAATTCAAAGACAAAAACACCAAAGATTTTGACACACTGGGGCAAGAACTTGCAGCCCTCAAAGATCTGAGAACTACGGTAGAATCCCTCAGTAACAGAATGGAGCAGGCAGAAGAAAGGATCTCTGACATTGAAGACAAAGCTTTTGAATGTTCCCAAGTGCTCAAAGAGGAAGAGAAGTGGAGAGCAAAAATGGATCATTCTCTCAGAGAGCTCTGGGATAATTCAAAGACATCTAATATTCTCCTTATAGGAATTCCTGAAGGTAACAAGGTAGCATCACAGGATACAGATGCTCTTCTTCATGAAATTATCAAAGAGAATTTCCCAAACCTGTGAAGAGATTCTGAAATTCAGAGAGTAGACAGTTTCAGAACACCGGCATGACTCAACCCGAATAAGAAATCTCATAGACACATTATAATTAGCTTCATCATGGTTAGTATGAATGAGAAAATTCTACAAGCAGACAGAAGTAAGAGAACCATAACATACAAGGGGAAGAACATTAGAATGACTGCAGATCTCGCTGCTGAAACCTTTTAAGCTAGAAGATCATTGACCTTTAATCTCCTTAAACAAAATAACTTTCAACCCAGGATCCTGTATCCAGCTTCTATTTCAAAAGAATAGAAATTTATACCATTGCAAGCCTTCCTCAATTTATAGATGATCCTGTATCCAGTTTCATCTATAATGGAGAAATTAAATACTTTAATGACATGCACTTGTTGAAGAAATTTGCCATAACTAAATCAGCTTTCCAGGATATTCTCAGACTTGTGCTCCATAATGAACAGTACAAACCTCCACCACCAAAGTAAACTCACTCAGAAACTTTTGATCAAATTCCAAATTCCACAGTGATGAAAGGATTAAAAATGTCCACTGGACTTTCAAAAAACTCAATACCCAAAATACTACCAGGCTTATCAATAATCTCAATTACTGTGAATGGCTTAAATTGCCCTCTAAAGAGGCACAGGTTGGCTGACTGGATACTAAAACTCAGGCCAGATATCTGCTGCATTCAAGAATCTCACCTTAAAAGATAAACATAGACTCAGGGTGAAGGAATAGTCATCTATAATTCAGGCAAATGGAAATCAGAAAAAAGCAAGTGTTGAGATTTTATTCACAGATACAATAGGCTTTAAACCAACAAATGTAAGGAAAGAAAAGGATGGTCACTTTGTATTTGTTAAGGGCAACTCTCAACATGATGAGATTTCAATTATTAACTTTTCTGCACTCAACCAGAATGTGCCT
>CAUYRH010084535.1:0-20498 GCA_963574655.1 Perodicticus potto
CTTTCTGGAAAACATAAATCTGATTAATGTAATCAGTAATAGGCAAAGGTAGAACAGCATCAGGTCAGAAGCACTTATTCAGTGATGCTAAAAGAAAACCATATTAGGATTTTTCTAGCTGTTTCCTAAATAATAACTTCAAGCTTTCTTTTGGCTCACAAGTGTAGGTGGTCTGTGGTTGGCTGTCTTCATTGCCTGCCTCCGTAGAAGATGGAGCAAGAGTTTTTCTTGAAGAGAGAAGGGAAAATTTAGACCAGACAGAAGCCTGGTCCCTGAAAGAGGGGGAAAAAAAACCTCAACCAAAATAAAGGATTGGGCAACACGGTCAGCAGACTTCCCTAAATTAATTCCTACCACCAGAGGGGTCTCTTGTCATCTGTCTGCAAATTCAGGTTTAGCCGTAAACTGCTGTTTGGCTTATGGTTGAATGTGGAGAGGACTAAATTCATTATAATATTAAATAGATCAGGTGGAATTAGCTCTCAGCAGAGAGCAGCTGCTGGCTCCAACAGTGTTGTGACAGGCTCCGCCAATTATGCAATGCAAATATAATCATCTGACTTCCACCATTTCCAGGCCTTGACAAGCCCTGCAAATCTATTGGGTAATTTCTACTGGTCCCATACATGTTTGCTTGACAGTGGCTACCTTAGAGGCCATCTCATGCCTTTGGCAGCCATTTAGGACTAAAGCTAAAATAGAAGAAGAGGTTTGTTCCTAAAGAGATGCAAAGACAGAAATCCAGGCATGCAAGTTCATCTTTCCCTTCTTAATACAGTTGATATTGACTTAACTACTAGCAATGTTGTCTGATTTTTGCTTAGAGCAGCAATACCTTTATTCTGATGTAGACACCATAGCACCTACTCTCTTTTTAAGGAAGTCTAACTGCTGAGTTTGTGCATGTATGATTTCATGTCAGTATATTAGCTTAGAAGACTATGATGTGTTTTTACATAACAAAGTGCTAAGAAAATGTATAGTTGGTTGTGTTAAATTAATAGGTCAAGGTTGTGTCGAAATTATTTAATAGAGACTAGAATATTAAGTAGAGCATGTCAAAATGAACTCTCACACAGAGTGTTAGAACAAATTTAGGTAATAACCAGACACACTATAGTTGTTAGCATATGAGAAAAGGTTCTAATTTGGGGAAATAGGGGCAGATGTTCAGATTGCTTGCAAGTTTGATCATTTAACAAGACGGGTACAAAATAAGAAGAACACTGTGTTCGCTGAAATTACCTGTCAATGCTGGTAAAAGTATTTGTTAGCCCAATATTTTTATCAGGAGAAACCTAAGCCACAGAGATTACATATTCTTCTAATGAGAGAGAAGTCATCAGTGGAAACTGATCATAAAAACAGACCAAAGTAATAGGACATTTGATGCTGCTGCTTATGGGACAATGTCTGCTAATGCTTTTTTTCTGTGCCTGTATGTACTTTTCCCCAGGTTAGATTGCTTCTGGGAGGTTATTTGTTACTATCATGTTGATGTTTCAGGAGATAATTAGAAGAATAAAAATAAAGACAGATGATTTGTGAAAAGAACAGCATCTCCCTTTTCACCACCATTGTCTCTGACTCAAAATGATGCCGTGAGCAGGTCAGATGGGAAGGACTGATATTCTAGGTTGCCTCATACTGGAAAGAATCCCCTTTCATGCCAACCACCTGGCAGCAAGCATTCTGATGAACATGAAAATGCTGCACTGTGCTAATATGTTAATGATAAAAGTATATATTGGTTTAATATTCATATCCTCCCAGGTAAAAAATGAGCATTTTGTAAACGGCCTTTTGATGGCAAAGTTTTTGCTTCCCTCTCGCCCACCATACAAATTCCATCTCACAACATGGTTGTCCCAAGCAGGGAACAGTTGCAACAGGCAATTCCAGGAGTGAAGAACTGACAAGCTAGTTATCTGTGCTTAGGATTCTTAGGGCTGCCCCATGAAAGGCGAAATGTATTTCTATTTACAGCTACTCCATACAGTTGAGTGTTCGATCATGAACAGTGCGGATTGTATTTTCAATCTTCTTCCATAAACTTGTTTGGAATTGAAAAATAAAAGTCCACACAAAAACTGTATTTCCTGTTCATCTAATAAGAGCCTTACTATTTAGCATTAATCATGCTAAATTCAGATTTATCCCTGTTTTTTTTCTGGACCAGTCCTTTAGCCCCACTATGATTGTTGCCCTACTATCTCCAAGAATTGTAGTTCCATCACAATTTTATGGTAGGTCTTACAAAAAGAGCCTTTCAGATTCATTCTTTCATTTGTGTTAGAAAATATTTACTGAGCATCTCTTACCTGCCAGGTACTAAGGGGAGGGGGGCTAGAGATATAGAGATGAACACGGCTTAATTTACCTTGAGGGGAGAGCCGCCCAGCTTATGATGACGTGTGACGCTCATTTTGATATAGTGATCTGCGGGTTCAGGGGACCCAGCAGGGAGCACACATGTCCATGTGGGGAGGAGTATGGGTCTTTCTGTACACCAGTCTGGCCATTGATCATGGATAGGTCACATTTGCAAGCATGTTCTCTTTTCTTGCATTAATTCTCCAAAAAATAAACATGTTTTCATTCCCTTTCTGGTGGTCACCTGTCACTACCAGTTGAAAATTTTGTAAAGGCTCCTTCTGATGAGCCCTGTTTGCTACACCTGGCTTCAGACTAGGACAGCTCTCCTTAGCACCACTCTTTCCTACCAGCCCTTTGAAAGATTTTACTGTTAAAAATCTACCAGGAAACAGACATAATCCTGGAAGTGATAATTGAACAGTCTCACAAAAGTAGTAAAAGTTGTCAAAAATGAATGAAGGTATTTTAACGGGTATCCTAACTTATTGTTGATTATAGTCACTTTGCTGGAATGTTCCTAACAGGAAGAGATGTTAAATGCCTGAGGTGATGGATACCCAATCACACCATATGCCTGTATCAAAACATCACATATACTGTTATGTATCCAGGATAATTTTTTTTTTGAAAATTTAAAAATGAGTGGATATAAAGAGTTTCCAGGAAGATGACTGTTCCAAGCAGAGGGAAAGTGTGGAACTCTGAGAGAGCGTAGTGTACGTTTGACCACAGAGCACATACAGTGCACCCTCCAATAAGAAGGTTGCCCTTGTGAGATTCCCAGTTTACTGGCAGGTTCTTAAATAGATCTGCCTTTTACTTGAAGATGTTCTGTTGATCTGCTGGAAGTAAATTTGGAACTTGTGATTTTCTCCTCTCAGCTATTGATGAAAGTAAATCAAGCAAACAAAGAGCCTTTCCTCCTTGATATTCCTTCCCCTCCCCTGTTTTTTTCTTTCAACCTCAGTATCAACTTTAAACTCTCGATCTCTCTCAAAACATTCAGAGGAAGATAACTGGGAACTAGAAGACAATAGCGTATTTTTACAAGTGTGTGTTTAAGGTAAATTTGACTGTGTTTCCATGAAAGACCTAAGCTTAAATGTCACTGGTGACTTCATCTAGGGAGCGGGGGTAAAGAACAGGAAATGTGCAAAGAGAAGAGTGTGGTGTAAGAAGGAAAAGATGATAGTGAGGGAATGTTTGTGTGCCAGAGTTAGGGCCTACTTCTTCACATCCCTGTTCCTTTCCCTGCTTTTACCCCAGCCTTCTCAGCACAGTCCCCACACAGGACTGGCCTTGGAGGGAAGCTCAAAGCAAGAATAATTTGATGTTGATAGGGGGCAGGGGTCTTATTCCATCTTTCAAGTGGTGTGTATTGGGGCACACCCAGGGGATGCCATGGTGAAAAAAAGTACCCACCTTTAATGACTTTATTTTACTCCCATCTTTAATGAAATAAAAGCTCTTGCAAACTAAGCTTCCAAGGAAACAGCATATCCAGGTGGCAGAAAACTAGAGGCACTGGAGCAAACCAGACCATGTTTAAACCCCATGTGTATCCTTGGAAGGTCACTCCATACGGCTGAGTCTCAGGTCCTAACAGTTCAGTAGGGCTAGTACTACCCACTTTATAAGATCGTTGTAAGATTTAGCTCCTGCCTGATACATGTGTAAATAAGCATTCAAAAGTGATGCTGATTATGGCGTATGACATAGTAGTGTGACATCATGTGGTACTGAATGACAGGACAGAGTCTCTGGAGGTGTGATGTCATGGCACGTATGAACACACATGTAGCTTCTGCCCTAGGCAGAATCTGTTTCAATCCAGTTTCCAACTCCTGAGTATACTATTTTACAATCCGTACAGCATCCCCATCCTTAGCAGACATGAGACCATTCAGATGAGGTGTTGGGGGCGGTGTGAGTAAATGTGAACACACTCAGTGCATATACACATGTCACAACATCAAACCTCAAGAGACTTTGTCCTATTACGATGAAAAGAAAATACTATGGTGCTTCACGGTCAGAATATAAAGTTGGAGGATTTTTTCACTGAAATATTTCCCTTTTATTTGGGCTTATCATGAGGAACCTCTAAATACCATGTGGTTGATCAGATTGGGCTGATTTTATTGTTTTCTTAAGGGAGAACCACCATCAGCATTTAATAAATCAGTGATATAAAAGAAAGCAAATAATATCGCACCTTGCAAAAATCCTAAGAGAAAGGAATAAGGCAGAGGAAAGAAACAAAAAGTCAGAGCTATGAATTGCTGGGGAGAATATGACAGTGAAAACCAAAGCTACAATTTTATTGTTTTTTTTCCCTTTTCCTTGACCCCTAGAGAATACACAAATAAAATCAATTAATGGGCCTTGAAGAAGAATCACTTTAAACTGTTCAATTAAACCCCGCAATGCAGAGAACAGAAGGGAGAAAAAAAACAATAAATACGTCTTAAAAAATGGACTTGTCAGAGGCGCCAGGGTCCCGACATGCACCATTACTGACAGATCGAATCGCACTTCCATTAACACCATAATCTTATAGACTCCACAGGCTGTAAAAAAGGGATTTACTTTAATCAGGTTTGGTTAGGACTGAATTTGAAAAGCGCTACAAGTGAAATAAAACATGACCTCCACCTCTTTGATTTTTCTCCAGCATTGCTTCCCCAGTATGTAATTTGCTATCCACCGATGGGTCATTTTTAATGACCGTGATCTGCTGGTACATTTCTCTCTTTTAGTGGTGGAAATCATTAATACAGACCTGCAATATTCCTTCCTATTTTTCTTCATGTAATCATTAGATTTAACAGCCCTCACTACCTCTAAAATAGTTTCCCCAGATCTTCTTTTACAAGTACCTAGTCTAGGCTTTTCCAAAGTTTCCAAAGATTTTTCATAAGTTTTACTTATGTAAAGAATGCTGAAACAGGAATCATTTGAGTCCTGGGGTTTGAGGCTGTTAGTGTGTGCACAGTAGGATTGGGCCTGTGAATAGCCCCTGCATTTGAGCCTGGGTCACATAGTGAGACTCCAGATCCCTTAAAAAGGGGAAAAATAAAAAAAAAGAATGCAGGGCTTTAGTAAATGCTGGGTGAAACACAATAAAGGCTCTCTTTATTATAGCTCTTGTCAGTACCTAACTATGCTACTATACCCTCCCCAGGGGGTAGGGGAGGCAGTGTTGACAACACATTTGTGTCTATGGAACGTTTTTGGAACATCTCGTGAGAATTATGTTCCAGAGAAAGCACTATGAGAAACGCCGGCCCAGGCAGCTTTTGTTTCTCTCACTCAGTAAATTCCCTGCAATAATTTGATTGCTGCCTTGTTGGTAATAAGCACTCGCCCAGAAGGTGGCGGGAGTGACTCTGGCAGGCCAGGTGAGATGAATGGCTGTTAAGGAGAATGGGAAGTCTATAAATCTAAAAGGTGTCAGAATAATCTTTTCTCACTGCTTTTTGCTTCATACTTCAGCCCTCCCAATTTATCAAAAGACACTAGCTCAATACCGAGTTGGATTGCTCCTCCTTTTCTGCACAAAGCAGGGGGTCTAAGAAGACATAATGTGGTGTCAAGCAGCAGTGGCTGTTGTCGCATTATTTACTTCATGTGTGCGTGTTTTTCAATATTAAGATGAACTGTGTTTTGTTCAGTATGGATTTTTAATTTTTAAGAATAATAAAGGCCATTGAACCATCGCTGTGTTATTGGGTCACGTAATGCCATATGGCCTTAAATGATTGTTGCTGAGCACTGGTCCCGTGAGAGTTGGGCCATGATATAGAATCTGCCGTCTTGATGTGAACACTGACCTTTCCCATAACACTGGGATTTATATGTTTACATCTACCATATATATTTTTTCAGGATTTGCTTAATTATTTCACATACTGAAATGAGTCAAATTTCTTTGTTATCCTGATGCTCTTCTCTTACCGACTAGGATTGGCCACAAGAGAAGGGGAGGCAGATGAGAAAGAGGGGATATGGGGAGTGTCTAAGAAAACCCTGCTGCAGGGAGAGGAAGGCAGACAATTCTGGATTATCTGCACAGTCGCCTGATTAAGATTATCTGTGTCCAAGGTGCAAAGGACCAAAAGGTCTCTCAGAGGGGAGGTAAGGAAACTGGATTTGATGAGAGAAAAAAGAAAAAGAAGGAAATGATGGCCGAACAAAAAATACTGGCAGAAATACGGAGAGGGAGGAGTGAGAAATAAACAAGGTACGTAAACCACGAGGAAATGGGTCAATTGGCAATGGATAGCGGGGAAAACCGCACGGAGAGGATGGACAGATACGATGGTACCAACATAATAAGACCCCCAAATTAAAGGGTCTAATGGAAGATTCGGTCCTAGAATTGCAAGGTTAATTCTAGAAACATTTTTAAAAACCCCCAAAAGCATAAAATTCACTTCAAAAGAGTTCCAATTTTAAGAGCTCCCTAGAGGCAATGTAATAGAAAAGGGCTTTTAAATGCTATTTCTATTTTTTTTTCCCCTGTTTTCCTTAGGGGCTGTCTCAGAGGGATGATTTATTGTCTATTATATTTAAAGTGACAGGGCCCATTTTGAAGGCCTGCTGCAGTGGTGCTAGCATCAAAGAACACGGGATTGCAGAGTGTACCGGTACGCAGCCAATCAGGACCTGGTCTGTCTGTCTTTGGTAGTGTGACTGACAGCAATGGGGTAATGGGTACACAGATCTCTACTATTAAGGGCAGAATCACAGTCCTGTTGTCCACATATAAGTGAGGTTAATTATTAAATTACTTGTTTTCATCAAGGAAGATTAGTGTGTTGTTGTTTTTTTTTTCTTGAAAAAGTAGATAAACACTGCTGTTTCATAAAGGACATCCATATGTTTTCTTCGAGCCAATAGGAAAAGTCCCATTTTTATTTATTTAACCAATACTTACAAGCATGTGCACTGCTGTGTCCCAAACACTGATCTAACTAAATGCTTTGCATAGAAGAAGGTAATATAGGAGGGATAGGGACAAAGAGAGAGAGAGAGATTTTTTAAAATTGTCTCAATCTGTGTTATTCCCAAAGAATCTATATCTAAAGATTTTAATTAGAGTTTAGTTTTCACGTGTCAGAGCTGTTAGTGAACCTGAGTCAGTCATTCAACCCCTTTGAGTAAGAAAAAGCATTAATACCCAATCTGTTTACCTTGCAGAATGTGGCAAGGATCAATTCAACAAAAGATAATGTTGCCAGTGCTTTGAAAGCTTTACCATTAATATGGCTAACCATGATTGTCAAGTTTGCTCCCAGTTACTTCTTCTGTAATTTTTAGTGCTTTGTGGAATTGGGGGCATTTTGGCCAACATACATTAAATCTGAACTTGGAATCATTCTAAATATACCGATCTCAGAGGATAGTAAAGTGGAATTAGTACTTTCCTTTCCTAGACATGCTTTTTAACAAAAGTCCCTTTTTAAAATAAAACGAAAATTCTTCATATGTTTCCCCTCTTTCATATTGGATAATTCTTAAAAATTATTTTTGTTTATACTTTCTCTGATTAATGTAATGTTCATTGTACAAAATCAGAAAACACATAAAAATCAAAAGAAAAAGAGAAAGACAATTGATAACATATTACCAAGATTTAAGAAATGTTAATTAACATTTTCATGTATTTTCTTCTAGTCTTTTTTATATATCAGAATAGTACTTATTCTTCAACATAATTTTAAACAGAATCTACGTTTTGTTGCCACATTTTACATTTAATATTCCTTTATGTAAAATAACTCATTTAAATATATGACTGGTTGGAATTATATGTATTTCATTAGTTCATGATTTCTTGTGTTTGGGATTTTTTTTCATAAAATAAGTTTACCGTTATTCTGCAGTATTTATATTTGTGAATAAAATTTTTCCATCTTTATTATTATTTTCTTAGAAATAATAGATTTCTAAAAGCAAATTTTCTATTTGAATTAATTTGGCTCATTTAAAGCCATTTATAAAAGTTTATCAAACCCTTAATGGATGTTTTCACAATCTCTAAGAATTATTTCAGGATGCTTTCCTCTCCATGTCAACACCAACAGTGAGCAATATCCTTGATTTATTGTTTTTGCATATATTATCTCATATATTTTTTCTTTTTTTTAATGAAATCGTAAACACATAGATCATGTATACATTAATGCATTTATAGGGTACAATGTACTGATTTCATATAGAATTAGTAACACTTACATCACACTGGTTAATATATACCTTATCTTATGTACTTAACTATTGTGTTAAAACTTTTATACAATATTTTGCATTATGCACCATTGGTGAGATCCCACCATTCACCCTCCCTTGATCTGACCTCCCCCTTCCCATCTCACCCCTCTTCCTCTCCCCTTCATCTTGGGCCATAGTTGTGATCTATTCTTCATATGAAAGTGTGAGTGATTGTAAGTTGGTTTCATAATAGTACTGAGTATATTGGATATTTTTTCTTCCATTCTTGAGATACTTTACTAAGTAGCATATGTTTTAACTCTATCCATGTAAATGTAAAAGAGATAAAGTCTCTATCTTTTTTAAGGCTGCATAATAACACATGGTATACGTATACCACAATTTATTAATCCATTCATGGGTCGATGCGCACTTGGGCTTCTTCCATGGCTTGGCTATTATGAATTGAGCTGCAGTGAACAATCTGGTGCAAATATCTTTGTATTAAAGTGATTTTTGGTCTTTTGGATATACACCTAGTAGAGGAATTGTAGGGTCAAATGGCAGGTCTATTTTTAGATCCCTGAGTATTCTTCATACTTCTTTCCAAAAGGGACATAATAGCTTGCACTCTCACCAGCAGTGCAGAAGTGTTCCCTTTTCTCCACTCCCATGCCAACATCTGTAGTATAGACTTAGGGCGAAGGGATGTACATCTGTAATCCAGACAAATGGAAATCAGAAAAAAGCAGGGGTGGCAATTTTATTTGCAGATACACTAGGCTTTGAACCAACAAAAGAAAGGAAAGACAAGGACAGTCACTTCGTATTTGTTAAGGGAAACATTCAACATGATGAGATGTCAATTATTAACATTTATGTACCCAACCAGAATGCTTCTCAATTTATAAGGGAGACCCTAAGAGACATGAGCAATTTAATATGTTCCAGCACTATAATAGTTGGAGATTTTAATACCCCTTTGGCAGTGTTGGTTAGATCCTCCAATAAGAAACTAAGCAAAGAAATTTTGAACTTACACTTCGCCATACAACAATTGAATTTAACAGACATCTATAGAACATTTCATCCTAACAAAACTCAATACACATTCTTCTCATCAGCTCATGGAACATACTCCAAAATTGATCACATCTTAGGTCACAAGTCTAACCTCAGCAAATTTAAAAGTATAGAAATTATTCATTGTATTTTCTCAGATCATCATGCAATAAAAGTTGTATTGACCAATAACAGGTATCTGTGTACTCACACAAAGACATGGTACTAAATAACCTTATGCTGAATGATAGCTGAATCATAGATAAGATTAAGAAGGAAATTGCCAAATTTTTGGAACAAAACAATAATCAAGACACAAATTATCAGAACCTGTGGGATACTGAAAAGGCATTCCTAAGAGGGAAATTTATAGTGTTGCAAGCCTTCCTCAAGAAAACAGAAAGAGTGGAAGTCAATAACTTAATGGAACATCTTAATCAACTGGAAGAGGAAGAACATTCCAACCCCAAATCCAGCAGAAGAAAAGAAATAACTAAAATTAGAGCAGAATTAAATGAAATCAAAACCAAAAGAGTTATTCAAAAGATCAATGAATCAAAAAGTTGTTTTTTAAAAAATTCAACAAAATTGATAAACCTTTGCCCAACCTAACCAAAAATAGAAAATTAAAGGTCCTAATATAATCACTCAGAAATGACAAAGGTGAAATAACAACAGACACAAAAAATCCTTAATGAATAATACAAAAAAGTATTCTCAGAAATATGAAAATCTGAAAGAAATTGACCAATACTTGGAAGCATGGCAACTTCCTAGACTTAATCAGAAAGAATTGGAAATGCTGAACAGACCTATGTCAAGTACTGAAATAGAATCAACTATTCAAAATCTCCCCCCCAAAGAAAAGAGTCTGAGACCAGATGGCTTCACATCAGAAGGAAAGAGGTAAAGAGTAACTAGTACCTATATTACTTAACCTTTTCCAAAGCATCACAAAAGAAGGAATATTTCTCAACACATTCTATGAAGCAAATATCAACCTGATCCCCAAACCAGGAACAGACCCAACAAGAAAAGAAAACTATAGACCAATATCTTTACTGAACATAGTTGCAAAAATATTCAACAAGATCCTAGCAAACAGAGTCCAACAACACGTCAAATGAATTATACACCATGACCAAGTGGGTTTTATCCTAGGGTCTGAAGGTTGGTTCAATATATGTAAATCTATAAATATAATACATCACATAAACAAACTAAAAAGCAAAGACCATATGATTCTCTCAATAGATGCAGAAAATGCTTTTACAATATCCAGCATCCTTTCATGATCAGAACACTTAAGAAAATAGGTATAGAAGGGACTTTTCTTATACTGATAGAGGCCATCTACAGCAAACCCACAGCCAATATCATATTGAATAGAGTAAAACTAAAAACATTTCCACTCAGATCAGGAACCAGGTAAGGTTGTCATTGCTTTTTAACATTGTAATGGAAGTCTTAGCCATTGCAATAAGGCAAGAGAAGGCAATCAAGTATATACAAATAGGGTCAGAGGGGATCAAACTTTTACTCTTTGCAGATGATATGATTTTATAACTAGAAAACCTCAGGAACTCAACCGCAAAACTCTTAGAAGTGATCAAGGAATACAGTAGCATCTCAGGATACAAAGTTAATACTCACAAATCAGTAGCTTTTATATATACCAATAATAGTCAAGCAAAAAAAAAGAAAAAAAAGAGTCAAGGACTCTATTCCCTTTACAGTTGTGCCAAAGAAGATGAAATATTTGGGAATTTACCTAAAAAAGGACATGAAAGATCTCTATAAAGAGAATTATAAAAGTCTGAGAAAAGAAATAGCTGAAGATGATAACAAATGGAAAAACATACCATGCTCATGGCTATCTCATATAATTTTAATATATATTTATATTTAAAATAAAAATCTTGAAGTTATCTTTTAATTATTTTTTGATATAGGATAAATTTTAGTCACATTATACTTTTAAAAAATTATCAGTCCTCTGCATCCCATTATGAAATAGGAGATCACACAATTAAGTTCTCAAACTCATCCCTAGAAAAACTGCTACATACCTCATTGCTGAATATTACTAAGGTCACCTTCAAAATACTCCCCTTGGGAAGCTGTGCACTATACCAGTGCCTAGTGTACCATTCAAAGAAATGTTAGAACTGTCTTTGTGGAATGACCATCAGATTTGGTATCATACAAAGGTCTGACAATTAAGTTTGAACTTGCCACCATGTGATTACATTGGCAGCACTGTACAAATAACTCTGTGAGGTTTTATAACCTGGGTGTGTCAATGTCTCACAGCTTTGTTCGTACTGACACATAACAGTATCTTGCTGCGTGGCGTTCATCAGTGTTGCATGTTTATGTACCGGCCGACAACTGCACTGCATTGGTGCATAATGTCCCATGGGGATTACTTTAAAGGTGACTAGAGTGATATTCAGCAATGATGTATGTAGTACTTTTTCTGGGATTAGTTCAAAAACTTACCAGAACATGTATTTGAGCCTACTTATTAGCATTATAGTTGTACAATACCATATTCATAATAGAAAAAGAAAGATCTTACCAAGAACAATAGTCAAATATGAGTGTAGAACTCACTCTGAGTTTCCTGGCAGACAATATAGAAATTTGTTCACTTTTCATTAACAAGTAGATGAAAATATACTTAATCTTTAAGAAAGACAAACATGTTTAGTGATAGCACATGCTGAAGAATTTACTTTATAGAATTTTAAAGAGAAGGCACTTAATAACATAATGGATAATGCTTTTAGTGGTATTATAGGAAATCCACAAATGCTTTATTTTGGAGTTTTTTATACCTACCTTCAGTAAACTCTGAGAGAAGATCATTAAAGTATAGAATAGTAGTTTTGTGAACAATTAAGTTATGTGCATCTTAAACTAGTAACTCTTTAATGATTGATTGTTTGATATTAAGACAATTTATATACCTATGTAATTATGCTAAATACTTTATATCCATCTCTAATCTTCACAAAACCAATATCTCTAATTTAGAGATGAGAATACTGAGGCTTAGATAAATTAATAAATTTTACCCATGTCATACAGCAAGGTAACATTGAAACTACAACTTGAATCTAATTCTCAATTACTTCTAATTCCCTACTAGTGAAATTGCTGAGTAAATTGGTATCAGTAGAATAACCCAATAATGGCAGTAAGAAAAGAAGAGAGAGAGAAATCACTCAGTGACTTTTTTTTTTAAATTAGATATGTGATAAAGTGAGGATTTTATTTGAAGGTCAAAGACAAAGAAGAATTGTGATCTATTATCCAAAGATATTGGATTTTTGCCATGGAATGTATTCAAATATGTCATCTTTTCTCACATCCCCTATTACCCATTGGCAGTAGTTCAGCCTGGATAGGACAAGAAAACTAGAAAGCCAGATGATCAGAGGTGGACACCTTGTTCCTGAGTTCCAGGTGTCCTTGTTCATTTCTGTTAGAATTTCCACATCAGGGACAGTGTGTAATATACTCTGCTGCTTTATGCCACATTAACTAGGAAATTAATAAATTGATGCTGATGTTTCATAATGTTTGTTGTTGACGTAGTTTGTTAAATATTTTGAATTTTTATAGTTTGTTTTCATCTCATCAGATCACCCAATGACTTTTTTTTTAAATACAAATATCTATTTTAGACAACCTACAGTTTATACACATAATCAACTCTCATTTATGTAAGAGTCAGTTACCTAATGTAATAATTAGAAGTGATTCCTTTTAACTTTCCACCTTTTGGCCATCTAGCGACATCACTTTTTATAACTTTACACCTTTTGGCCATTCATTGACATCACGTTAGAGCTCAAAAGGGAAAAAGAAGCATGGATGCATCTTACTTCAGATAGTTAGATTTGAACTTTTGCAAAATTATGCATCAGCTAAAAATTAGTGTTCTTAAAATTTCTATACTGTCTATTCCTTCCTTCATCAGTAGCAGCAAGACAACAGGGTGAAAATCAGTTTTTAACATATCCAAAAATCTATCCCAGAGATGAATAAGAAGTAAAAAAGTACAGTATTAAAATCAAATACTGACCACTGTTGTCTATTAGCTAAATTAATTTATTTTTATAAATGGGGATTTTGAAAGCACATCTACCTTCACTTGAATTTCTCTGGTCTTGTTTCTATAAAAATTTGTGATTATCTGTTGAAATAACTAATACTTATATAACTTTCACTATGTCTCAGGAGATATTCTAAAATCTTTATATATAATACCCATTTCAATTGCAGTGACCCTGTGAAGTAGATACATTGCTATCCTCATTTTACAGATGAGTAAACAATGGCAAAGGAAAGTTAGTTACCATACCCAAGGTCATACATCTAACAGTGTCAGGGTAAGGTCCAGTGAGAGCACTGATCTAGAGCCTGTCTCTCTCTCTTTTTCTTTTTTAGAGACAGAGTCTCACTTTATTGCCCTCAGTGGAGTGCTGTGGCATCACAAAGCTCACAGCAACCTCCAACTCTTGGGCTTAGGCGATTCTCTTGCCTCAGCCTCCCGAGTAGCTGGGATAACAGGCGCCCGCCACAACGCCAGGATATTTTTTTGTTATTTGCAGTTTGGCCGGGGCTGGGTTTGAACCCATCACCTTCAGTATATGGGGCCAGTGCCCTACTAGAGCCTGTCTCTTTATCATCGCTCTCAAGAACCCCACCACATACTGTGTTCTCATGGCAATCAGTATGTGTGCCTTCTTCCACTGATTGTTCATGTTCTAAAGACTCGTTATGTGATATTCTTAGATTTTATTTCTTCTACCATATACTTATAACATTTGTAGAGTCTAAATTTGCCCTAGTCTGTTCAGGCTGCTACAGCAAAATACCTTAGACTGGATAATTCATAAAGAACAGAATTTTATTTTGTCACAGTTGGAGGCCCAGAAGTCCAGCCGACTGTGTGTTTGATGAGGGATTCCTCCTTATGGAAAGTGTTTTCTGTGTGTCCTTCCATGGTGGAAGGGGCAAAAATGAACATACTTGCTCCCACCCAAGCCCTTTAATAAGAGCCCTAATTCCATTAGTGAAAGCTAATCAGTTCCAAAGGCTCTATCTCTTAGGACTATAATGTTGGGGTCTAAGTTTCAACATACGAATTTTGGAAGGACACACATACATTCAAACTATACCAACATTTGACTTTATTATAATATTTTCCCACCATTACAGTTAACTAGGAGATTTCTGTCACTCAAGATTTAGTATATTTCCTCTAAATATATAATAAATAGTTTTAGAATTCTTTTATTATGATAGAAGTAAGGAGTCTTAAAATTTGAAGTGATCTCAGAAGACATTTAGTCTCAAGCACTCTTCACTTGACCTAAAATTTATTGATATCTTCAAGTGTATAAAATTAAAATGTATATTTGATCTATACTATGACAAATGGAATGGAGCAGATTTACAAGGTCACACAATGAAGTTCATAAACTCATCCTGGAAAAGAGCTACATACCTCCCTGCTGACTATTACTGTGGTGACCAGATGGCCAAAGGGAGGACTTTGAAGGTAACCATAGTGATATTCAGCAGTGAAGTATGTAGCACTTTTTCTGAGTTCAGGAACTTCACTGTCATTTCTCATTTGAGGACAGCTCTAATGGCCATTCCAGAAAAAGAGTTCCAAAAGTACTCTGAAGGGTGGACTAGGAGTCAGAGCATAGCTTCCTAATGGGAGTACTTAGGTGCTGATCTAAATGATATACAGCAATGAGGTATGTAGCACTTTTTCTAGGATGAGTTCACAAACTTAATTGTCCAATCTTATATGACCACCCTGTACTTATCTTCAGCCTAAGAATGCATGATATTCCTGGCTACATGGTCACTTTATTAAATCATAATGAGGCATGTAGTCTATTATAATGCCTACCTCCAATGTGATACTATAAAATGGCACTCCCCAATTGGTACTTATGGTAAAGTGGTATACCAAGGTGAAGGAGTTTATATTTGTTCACGTTGGATTTTCTTCTGTTGACTTAAATGAAAAAGTTTTACTTTGTTTTTTTTTGAGACAGAACCTCAAGCTGTCACCCTGGGTAGAGTGCTGTGGCATCACAGCTCACAGCAACCTCTAACTCCTGGGCTCAAGCGAGTCTCTTGCCTCTTCCTCCCAAGTAGCTGGGACTACAGGTGCCCGCCACAATGCCTGGCCATTTTTAGGTTACAGCTGTCATTGTTGTTTGGCGGGCCCGGGCTGGATTCAAACCTGCCAACTCAGGTGTACATGGCTGGCGCCTTAGCCCGTTGAGCCACAGGCACTGAGCCAAAAATTTTACTTTGTATCTTGCTTCTACTATGCCTTAGCTTTTCTCCTCAAATTTCAAGAAATGAATTGATAATCTTGCCATGTATGTATATTTTACCTGAGTCATCATTAATATGTTAGATAAGATAAAGCCTAGAATGGAACATTTGCTAGGTTGTTCATTTTTCCTTCAATACTTTTAGATGGTTACATTGTTCAGAGCATTCCTAACTAGTGTGCAGTCCAGTCTGTTTTTCCATTTGTTTTTAAAAACCGTAATACTTGCTCTGCTAACTCATTGCATCATAAACAATTGTTATTCAAATATCAGTCCTCTCCCTTTCTTTTGGGGTTTCAGTAGGTTACTGAGAATTAATGCTAAGTCAAATCTATTCAGAATAGAAAACAGAAATAGTGATATTCTGTGGCAGAGTAAGTCTGTGTCTACATCCTGTAAATCATAGCTGCTTCTTGACATAATGTGACTTGGAAATGAGCTTGTTGCCTGCTATGATGAGTGTTAGGCATTGATATGGATCTTTCTTTTCTAAAATGGTGTACAATGGTTTTTATTAGCTATTCTTCTCAATAGTCACAGGAGGTATTTCAGTATTAAATTCATAAAAGGCTTTAGGCTGTCATCACTCCAGTCAAAACATTCTCTTGAGCTGTTAGGTCAAATTTGATTTTGTATTTGTGAGAGTGCATAGTGCCCAACTGCCTCCATCAGCTTCCTTGAAAATGGGGAAGTGACAATGAAGAAAAGAAGCAAGTTTCTGCAAAGCACCCAAAAGGCCCTACTCAAAGGTAGGACTAGAACTCACAGCTCCAAAATGTTGTGATACAGAATAGTAAATGTGAGTCCTGGACCTTCTGTCTTGCTTTCATCTGACTTACGTGTTTTGCTATCCTATTCTTAACTCATTTTCACACGATCTTTTCAAATGTATAAATTGTATTCTCCAAGTTAAACACCACTTTACTTCCTGTCTTTAAGTTAGGACACTTTGTTGAGAAGGGTTTATTAATTGGCCAATGTGGAAGAATAAGATTTGAATTGGGTGACGGAAGGGGCTTAACTTTCTGTGAGCCTTAAATCCCTTGCATAATTTTCTTGGACTTACTTATTGCTCATGGGAACCAGACTCTGGCACTCAGCTAGCTTGATTAGTGCTCTGAGTGCGGAGGGCTGACTCTTCCTCGACCCTCCTGGCAGTATCAGGCACCACCCTTGCTCCGCTCGGCTCTTCCTAAGCCAAGCTCAGCTGGCTGGTTTGCATGTTCTAAATGCTGCGTGATGCTTCATCCCATAATCAGGCTGAGCATCACTGCTTCCCCCAATCACCCTCTGCACCTAATTGACCAACAGAGCTAGACATATGGAGGATCAAATCACAGACCCAAATCAGCAGTTGTCAGAAGAGATTAAATCAAACAGGAGACAGCAAAACACTTGTTTTCCCCCCTCTCACTCTGTGCTCATTTTTGGTGGTATATTGAGAGAAATGATTATTAATCTCTCCAGCTGTGCCCTCAGGCAAATGTCAGGAACTTCCATGAACTGCTTTCTAATTCTCTAGTTCCCTTAAGTCTCTGTTCTGGAGATATCTCTTGCCCTTTGGCTAACTAGGTGCACTGGGGTGAGTCTGGCTAGTTTGTGTTTATGGGTCTAATCTGTGGAATCCTGTTGGGAGCGCCTCCCTTGTGGCTACGCTGAGACCACTTTCCTTCTCCGGCTCCCACTCAGAGCCAGAAGTGGGAACAATGAGTGGATACGCTCGTATTGTCTAATTTCTCCTGTGTGTAGTTCCCATCCTGCCAATCATCTGTAGATATGTACTCAGTTAATTTGTTGTTTTTTGTTTTTTTTTACATTTCAGCACTTTTCTAGGCTTTATGGGAAATAGAGAAACATGACACATAATTGTTGCCACCCCCCAAAATTGTGTAAGGCAGGATGAAAACCAGTATTTATTGACTGTCTAAAACATGCACATGTGCAAGATCTTGTGTTTAACATTAGAAAGTTAGAGCGTGAGTCATTTGCTTTGCTGCTTACTCATTAGGGACTTACTTATTTTCAAGTGACAGAAAAGCACAACCCAACCAGGTTTAGAAAAGAAAGGAAGTTTGGGGGTTCACATACACAGTATCAGAAAAAGGGGTAAATTCTGGGTTCAAGCACAGCTGGATGTAGAGAATCATCAGGGCCTAGGCCCTCTGCCTCTCTGGCTCACCACTTGTAGCTGAAAGATGTTTGCAAAGTTTCACTGTTGCAGCTCCCCAGGCTAGAGCGCGATGGTATCACAGCTCACAGCAATCTCAAACTCTTGGGCTCAAGCGATCCTCTTGCCTCAGCCCCCCAAGTAGCTGGGACTACAGGTGCCTGCCACAATGCCTGGTTATTTTTAGAGACAGGATCTTGGTCTTGCTCCAGCTGGTCTCCAACTCCTGAGCTCAGGCAGTCCACCAGCTCTGGCCTCCCAGAATGCTAGGATTATAGGTGTGAGCCACCACGCCTGGCTTTTCTTCTTTATATTTGGATGTTTTGTGCGGCAGCAAAGAAAGGGTCTTATATGCTTGATGTGGTGGCAGATGATCTATGTTCCTGAAGTGACAGCAATTAATGATTCCAATTCTCTTTCCCGGTACCTAGAACATAATTATCACATAGATACCAGCTACGATGAGAGAAGTGAGATACCGAGGTTATAGATGGAGTATTTTTCCTTTCCAGATTTGATCTGTACTCCTTACACATCTCACCACCAGCAAATCTGTGGTAGTAATGGAAGTGACAGTGCTAAGTAAGAGGGATTTTATTAGTTGCCACTGAAAACAATTCTGACATTGCTTTTATTCACCACTGCCTCATAAACCTTACTTCTGATTTTACAGTTTACTGGTGAGAGGTTCTCGGAGTGTGGGCTTTTATCACCCCTCCCCATCCATGCTAGGATATGGGAAAGAGATTTCTCCTCACTACTTATTAGTGAACAGATCCTGGAAGTGAGTCAATGGGCATCTCCATTCTCCCCATTTTCTGCCTTCATATTAGGCTTGTTATTGTCCCAAAACATTCCCAAGTCACAATTGTGTTTCTTAGACTCATGTTTCAGCTAAGGACACCTTAGTCTATAACAATGTTTTTCAAAGTATGGTCCAGCAATTAGCTGCGATTGAAATACACTGTTTCTTTCTCTTTTTTTTTTTAACAAGTGAACAGTTTATTTAGAATTAAACAAAGGTCTGATGTGATACAGTACAAGCAAGACACTCAAGATAGGTATAATAGTACTACTCACACAAAAACTTAAATTTCACCTCAAAAAAAATCACAAAACAACAGAGAAAGCAATTTCACTGTTATAAAATAACATGTTTCATGCAAAGTATTAACTCTGCACCCACAAAGCCCAATGTCCCACCAAACAAAAAACTATCTGGGAATACTGCTATGCTAACCTATTAACCACAGTATAATCATTCATAGAAAAACAGTTATTAAGAAATGAATTAAATTAAATAACAAAGTTCAAACTATCATAAACTCATAGACCACGATGATTTTACAAAACAAGCAAGTCCAGAAATCTTATAAACAATAAAAAAAGAAGAAATATTTTGATATCATTCTACTTGATCTGGATACACCTGATATTGAAATTGGAGAAAATAAATTGTTATAAAGGGAAATTACAAACATGTTTCACTTAGAAATGAGGATGCAATATCCTAAACAACATATTGACAAGTTAAATTAAAAAATTAATATTTGAGTAATGTACTTTGGTCAAAATTGAATCCAATTTATACAAAAGTTAGTCACTATTTTCTTTTCTTTTTGTTTTTGGTTTTCTTTCCCTCATCCCCTCCCTCTTTCCCTGTCTGCTCTCTCCTTCCCCCATGCCCCACTGTGTCATAGATTGTCATTAATTGTCCTCAAATCAAAGTTGAATACATAGGATTCTTGCTTCTCCATGCCTGTGATGTTTCACTAAGAATAATATGTTCCACCTCCATCCAAGTTACTACAAATGCAGCAAAGTCTCCATTATTTTTGATGGTTGAGTAATATTCCATGGTATACATTATATCATAGCTTACCAATCCACTCCTGGGTTGAAGGACATTTAGGCTGTTCCCACACTTTAGCAATTATAAATTGGGCAGCGATAAACAGCCTCGTATAAATGTCCTTATAATAAAAGTTTTTTTTTTCTTCTAGATAGATGCCCAGCCATGGGATTGCAGGATCAAACGGGAGGTCTAGGTTGAGTTCTTTGAGCTTTCTCCATATTTCCTTCCAAAAGATTGTATTAGTTTGCAGTCCCACCAGCAGTGTAAAAGTGTTCCTTTCTCCCCACATCTGTGCCAGCATCTGCAATCTTGAGATTTTGTGATGTAGCCATTCTCACTGGAGTTAGATGGTATCTCAGGGTGGTTTTAATTTGCATTTCTCTAATAATTAAGGACGATGAGCATTTTTTCAAGTGTTTACTGGCCATTTGTCTGTCGTCTTTAGAGA
>CAUYRH010084538.1:0-10108 GCA_963574655.1 Perodicticus potto
AATATGTTCCAGCTCCATCCATGTAAACACAAAAGAGGTAAAGTCTCCATCTTTCTTTAAGGCTGCATAGTATTCCATGGTGTACATGTACCACAATTTACTAATCCATTCATGGGTCAATGGGCACTTGGGCTTCTTCCATGATGGTAATTTCCTTCTTAATCTCATCTATGACCCAGCTATCATTCAGCATGAGGTTATTTAGTTTCCATGTTTTTTTATGCACATGCAGATTCCTGGTGTTACTGAGTTCAACTTTTATTCCATGATGGTTCGAAAAAATACAAGGAATGTTTTCTATTCTTTTAAATTTGCTGAGGTTAGACTTGTGACCTAAGATGTGATCAATTTTGGAGAATGATCCATTGGCTGATGAGAAGAATGTTTATTCAGTTTTGTTAGGATAAAATGTTCTGTAGATGTCTGTCAGATGCAAATGTTAAATGGTTAAGTTTAAGTCTAAAATTTATTTCCTTAGCTTCTTTTTGGAGGATCGATCCAACACTGAGATATGAGTGTTAAAATTTCTGACAATTATGGTGTTGGAGGAAATCAAGTTGCTATGTAAGTTAGAGTCTCTCTTATAAATCGAGGCACATTCTGGTTGAGTGCATAAATGTTGATAATTGAAATCTCACCATGTTGAGTGTAGCCCTTAACAAACATGAAGTGACCATACTTATCTTTCCTTACTTTTGTTGGTTTAAAGCCTATTGTGTCTGTTAATAAAATTGCAATACCTGCTTTTTTCTGCTTTCCATTTACCTGAATTATAGATGACCATCCCTTCACCCTGAGTCTATGTTTATCATTTAATGTAAGGTGATATTCTTAATTGCAGCAGATCTCTGGCCTGAGTTTTTGTATTCAGTCAGGCAACCTGTGCCTCTTTAGAGGGCAATTTAAGCCATTGAAATTAATTGAGAGTAATGATAATCCAAATAATATTTTGGGTATAGAATTTTCGAAAGTCCATTGGACATTTTTAATCCTTCTGCCACTGTGGAATTTGGAATTTGATCTAACATTTCTGAGTGAGTTTATTTTGCTGGTGGAGGATTATGCTGTTCATTATGGAGGATAGGTCTGAGAATATCCTGAAGAGCTGTTTTAGTTATGGCAAATTTCTTCAAAATGTAAATGTCATTAAAATATTTAGTTACTCAATCATAAATAAAACTCAGTTTAGCTATATACAGGATCGTGGGTTGAAAGTTATTTTGTTTAAGGAGGTTAAAGATCAATGACCACCCTTTTTCTAGCTTGCAAGCTTTCAGCACAGACATCTGCAGTCATTGTACATTTCGTTCCTTTGTAGGTTATGGTTTTCTTAGGTTTTGCATCTTGCAGTATTTTCTCCTTCATATTAATGTTGGTAAAGCTAATTATAATGTGTCTGTGAGAATTTTTATTTGTGTTGAGTTGTGCCAGTGTTCTGAAACTATCTGCTGTCTGAATTTCAGAATTTCTTGGCATGTCTGGAAAATTCTCTTTGATTATTTCATGAAGTAAAGCAACTGTATGCTTCTCAGCAACCTCATATCCTTCAAGTATTCCTATAAGGTGAATATTAGATCTCTTTGAATTATCCCAGAGCTCTCTGAGAGAATGATTCATTTTTGTTCTCCACTTTTTTCCTCTTTGTGCATTTGGAAACGTTCAAAAGCTTTGTCTTCAGTGTTAGAGATCCTGTCTTCTGCCTGCTCCATTCTGTTACTGAGGGATTCTACTGTATTTCTCAGGTCTTTGAGGGCTGAAAATTCTTGCCTCAAGGTGTCAAAATCTTTGGTGATTTTGTCTTTGAATTCGTTGAATTCTTGAAACATCTTTTGAATTACTCCTTGAAATTCTAATTCCATCTTTACCTCCATTCTGTTGATCTTATTTGGTATCCAAATTATGAACTCGATTTCTGACATCTTGGCCATTGTTTATGAATGGGAACTTGTGCTGTGTCTGCCCTATCTTTCCTTGGGAGAGTTGATATACTCTGATTTTTCATGTTGCCAGAGTTTTTCCACTGATTCTGCCTCATGATTGCTTTTCACTGTTGGCTAGATGGGTAGGTAAGTTTAGATTGGATTGGAAGTTCCTGGAGTTGTGGTTAACCAGCCCTTTGTCAAGGATATTTGACAGATGACTGCAGCTTTTCCCCCTATAGCTTTGCAAATGACCTGTACAGTATTACAGTCTGAGGCTGAGGAAACTTGCTTGTTGTGGTGGGGTTAGGTAGCTCTGTCTTGTATTCAGCTAGTTTTTGTCTGGTCCTAGTGGATCAGTGACTCTGGTGAAGTCTTAGCTGTGGAGAAATACAAGCAACTAAGACACCCTACCCCCCATGGACAACAACTGGAAGAGGAAAATCAACCCTTCCTGTTACCACACAAATGGGGTACCACCTGAGTGGGTCCTTGGGTGATTCGTGCAGGTTAGGAGTTCTAAACCAACTGACCCAGTCAGAACGAACTCTAAAGTGGGAGAGTTTGAAAAGTCTCCAGCAACTAGATGGTGGAGGTCCTTCGGCTGTTCAAATTTGGGTCACTCCGGATGCTCTGTGGAGTCAGAAAGGCCCACCTAGTAGCAGAGCTGGACCAGGGGGCTGAGTCTCTTTCTCCACTTTGCTCATCTTTCATGCCCAGTCACTGGTTACTCAATAGCCACTGGCAAGTGTTCCACTTGGACCCAGTCTAATCCTGATGGTAACAAGTCAGCAAATGCTTTTCTCCCTCAGCCACTGCACCTTTGCTCCTGTCATTCTGAAGCACTGGTATCTCTATAGAGTGAGTTCTGGTTTCCACTTCCTCTGAGTTGGGGAAGTGTCCCTCCAAGATTTGACTCCAGCGGGATGGCTCTATTGTTGCTGGATCTTTGTGGGGCGTCACCTTGTGCAGCTCCCCAGTGACTGCCACAGCGTGGGAGTTCTGGCTGCCAGAGCAGCTCCTGGAGCACAGAGCACACAGATCCAGCAGCAGGGCGGGGGACACTGCACACAATTATGGCAGTTCTTGGTGCCCTGAGACTTCGGCAAGCAGAATGCTTGGCTCAAGACTGCCTGGGTGGGGACGTGGCTCAGAGGCAGGGCCAGTGCAGGGGCAGGGTGTGTGATGCGCAGCTCTAGCAGGCTCTGGCTAGGCGTGGGGGTGGGTTGCTTGGTTCGGTAATGGCAGGGGTGCTGCTCATGAGCCTCCTACCACAGTCTCTGCAGGGGTTAGGTGTCTGGTTCCTCAGGCAAGGGTTGAATGCTGGACTGGAAGTTCAGAATGGCAGGGAAAACGTTAGTTCAATTTTTCTGCTTGGCAAGAGAGTTTTCAGAGTCACAAAAGGGTCCCTCTGGGGAAGTAGACCCCACTTCCTACATCTCTCACCCATGTGGTGAGACAAGAGGTCCTCAGTTCACTGCTTGCCTGTAGAAAACCTACAGGAGCAAATGAAGAGAAAAAGGAGGAAAAAAGAATCCCTACAGCTTTCTTGAGGGAGGGGATGGACACTTTTCCTTTGGGATGAATTTTGTATCTGACGTTTGCTTTCTTGGAGTCACAGCTTGCCTTAGCAGAGGTGACCTGCAGTTATCATTCTTCTCTCTTGGCTCAGTTTCCAGTCTTCAGGTTAGTTGTTTACTTTCTGGGCATTGTCCTTCTCTCTGGACAGGAGCTTCTGTCAGAGGCTGGCTCCAGTTGGCCATCTTGTCCCACCCCCTTAAAAGTAAATTTAAAAAGAGTGTTTTGATAGACAGTGATTAAGGACACTTTAGGGAGGGTGTCTCTGAAATGTTGACTTATGAGTCCTGAAAATTACATTGTGAGACAGGTGAAGAGTTCACAGAAAATCCTTCAAATAGAGAAATTATGTTGCAAGGCCTTCAAGTGGTGAAGAATGTGGCATGATATAGAAGAAATGAACAAAATGACAGTGTGACACTAAGGTTACTCAAAAGCACTTTGTTGCTTTATCAGCATGGGATTTCAGAAGGAGGTCAGTGGCAGATATTATTTCAAAGGCTACATATTGACATTCTCTTAGGGTCCATAAGGACCTTCTTCATTTGTTAGACTTCCTTCCCTTACCACACTCCCAACTCCATGAGGGCATGCACTTAATGCTTAAAATTGGACATACTATGTTTGGTATACCCAACGATATATGGTGCCTCACAAAAAGAGCACGGTGGAGTTGGCTGTGATACTGGCTACACATACATGACTATTTTTCCATTGTAACAGGAAATAAGGGGACTAAATTATGTGAGTTAATTGGATTGAGGGAAGCCACTAACCACCACTGTGGCTGAAGGAAGGTGAAATCTGGGGATGATATATCTCAACCCTGAGCTACTTCTCTCCTTTCCATTACTTACTACCACCATCCTAGAGATTCGATAGATCCTCATTGTATTTTACTTGAATTATTGCAGTGTTCCTTGAGGTGGTCTCCCTGACTATAGTCTCTTTGCCCTTGGATCTGGTCCATTGACCACACTAGTTGCTTTGCATTTTGATGATTTGTGTGTATTTCTTTTTTTCCAATTTTATGTTGTAAGCTGCCAGTGGAGCAAGAAAAATGTCTAATTATCATTCTTCCACGGTAAAATCCAACTCCTTATTGATTCCATAAATGTATACCAGTAAAAATTCCCATGTAAACATTTTGTTCACTTGCTATTGAAGTGATATTGCTACATTTGTTCACTTGCTACTGCACAATTCTCTGGCTAAAACAAACAATTTACATCAACAATTGTGAGATTATAATCTCTTTGCTAAAGATTCAAGGCTTGATGTGAGTTTGGGATGTACTTTTGAATTCATTGAAAAATTTTGGACCTTTGGCGATGAATATAATTTATTAGCACTTGAAATCCATAGAATTTGAAGTCTATATTCTTTTTATTTATTTATTTATGTATTTTTTGAGACAGTCCCACTATGTCACCCTCAGCAGAGTGCTGTGGTGTCATAGCTCACAGCAACCTCAAATGCCTGGGCTTAAGAGATTCTCTTGCCTCAGCCGCCTGAGTAGCTGGGACTACAGGTGCCTGCCACAATGCCTGGCTATTTTTTGGTTACAGTTGTCACTGTTTCTTGGCATTCATGGGCTGGGCTTGAACCAACCAGCTTTGGCATATGTGGCCAGAGCCCTACTCACTGAGCTATGGGTGCCAAGCCCGAAGTCTATATTCTTATACCTAAGTGGAAGAAAAGTATCTAAAAATCACCAAATGGTTATAAACACAGATCACCAAATGAATTTGCTAAATAACTAGGTGTGCTATCAAATTTTATTTAAATATTGTTATTTAAAAATTTTATAGATAATTTCAAACACACAAAAAGGGGGGGTTATAGTATTATAAGCTTTAATTCCACTGTGATCAGGCAGCATACTTTGAATTATTTACTAAAGTATACTTGTTATATAAAAATATATAATTTATGCAATATTATGTCAATAATTTTGGACATATGCACACAGTCACATTACTATCACTACAATTCAGGTAGTAAACATATCTACCCCCTCAATTCCCCTTGTGTGTGATGGTGGTGTTGGGGTAAGAACACTTAACATGAGATTCACTTTCTTAACACATTTTTAAGTACACAATACCTAATCATTACTTGTAGGTGCTATATTGTACACAAGATCTCTGGAATATACTCATCTTATGTAAATGTAACTTTATACCCATTGAACAACAACTCCTCATATCCCTCTTTTTTCCCCATCTCCTGGTAACTATTATTCTATTGTCTGTTTCTATATCTTTGACTGTTTTAGATGCCTCTCACAAGAGCAATCATGCAACATTTGTACTTCTGTGACATTGTATTTACCATAGTGTCTTCCAATTCCATCAATGCTGTTGCAAATGGTAGGATTTCTTTCTTTGTAAAAGTTGAATAGTATTTCATATTTTCTTTATCCATTCATGCCATTGCACATTTTGGGTTTCCATATTGTGGCTATTGTGAATAATGCTGCAAGAAACATTGAAGTGAAGCTGTCTCTTCAAGGTCTCAATTTCAGTTCTTTCAGATGTATACCTAAAAGTGGAATTGATGGATCATATGATAGTTATATTTTTAGTTGTTTCAGGAACTTCTGTACTGTTTTCCATACTGGCTGCACCATTTTGAATTCCCACCAACAGTGTACAAAGGTTACAATTTTTCCACTTCTTTGTCCAGACTTTTTTACTTAATAGCCATCCTTATTGATGATATCTCAATGCAGTTTTGAATTGAATCTCCCTTATTACTAGCAATGTTGAACATCTCTTCATATGTCTGTTGGCCATTTGTATGTCTTCTTTGGAGGAATGTCTTTTTACATCCTTTGCCATTTTAAATTGGTTATTTGTTTTATCTGTTGAGATTTAGGAATTTCTTATAAAGGAATGCTTGTGACTGATTAATTTATAAAGAAAATAGGCTTAGGCTTATTTGGCTCAGGATTCTGTAGGCTGTGCAAGAAGCATGGTGCCAGAATCTGATTCTGGTGAGGGCTTTAGTGAGTTTTCAACCAAGGTGGAAGTCAAAGGGGCAGCAGGCTTGTCACATGGTGAAAGCAGAAGTAAGAGAGGAAGGAGGTGATGCTAGGTTTTTTTCAACAACCAGTTCTTGTATGAGCTAATAAAATGAGTAATCACTTATTTCCTGGGGAGGGGACCAAGTCATTCACAAGGGAGCAGCCCCCTCAAAAATCTCCCAGCATGTCCCATCTCCAGGACTAGGGATCAAATTTCAACATGAAATTTGAAGGGGCCAAATATCCAAACTATACCATTCCATGTCAGATACATGGTTTACAAATATTTTCTCCCATTACGTAGGCTGCTTGCTTATTCTATTGATTGTTTCTTTTTATCTGCAAAACTTTTTTAGGTTGATTCAATCCTACTTGTCTATTTTTGCCTTTGTCGTCTGTGCTTTTGGTATAATATGTAAAAAAATCATTTCCCAAACTAATGTCCTGGAGCTTTCCCCCTATGTTTTCTTCTATTAGTTTTACAGTGTCATGTTTTTGATCCATTTTAGCTTATATTCTTTTTTTTATTGAGACAGAGTCTCACTTTGTCATCCTTGGTAGAGTGCTGTGGTGTCATAACTCACAGTAACCTCAAACTCTTGGGCTTAAGCAATTCTCTTGCCTCAGCCTCCTGAGTATCTGAGACTACAGGTGCCTGCCACAATGCCCAGCAATCTTTTTCTTTAGCAGGCTGTGGCCAGATTCGAACCCAGCAGGCTCACAGCATGTGATTTGTGCCCGAACCACTTTGCTATGGGCGCCCAGCCATTTTAGCTTAATTTTTAAAATGATGTGAGATAATGGTCCAGTTTAGTTATTTTTCATGTGAATATCCAGTTTTTTCAATACCATATATTGTAGAAACTGTTCTTGTTTCAATGTACGATCTTGAAATCCTCACTGGAGACCATTTGATCATAAATATGAGAACATGAGAATTTCTCATGGGTTCTCTCTTCTATTACACACACACACACACACACACCCTCACACAGAGCCAAAAAGTAGTATATACATTTTTAGAAAGGAAAAAAAAAACTGTATTATAATTATAACACTCAAGTCACATTTGACTTCTGCAATTACCAGAAATACAAAATATAACATAACAAATGTTATTAGTACATATGGAGTATTAAAAATTTTAACTTTTTTTCATTTTTTAAAATGTGTATACTTTTTTGGTGTCCTTTGGAAATCTCTTTTTATGTCATACTAATTTGACTACTGTAGCTTTGTAATATGCTTTGATATAAGGTAGTGTGAAGCATCTAGCATTTTTATTTTGCATAAGATTTCTTTGGCTATTTCTTTTCAACTTTTTTTTTTATTAAATCATAGCTGTGTACATTAGTGTATCCATGGGGTACAATGTGTTGGCTTCATATACAATCTGAAATATTTTCATCCAACTGTTCGACATAACCTTCATGGGATTTTCTTGGTTATTTTATGAAAACATTTGTATTCTGCATTTAGTAAATTTCACGTGTACCCTTCTAAGATGCACCATAAGAGTGATCCCACCATTTACTCTCTCTCCACCTATCCTCCCCCTCCCCTCCCCTCCCTTTCCCCTTTCCCCATATTCTTGTGCTATAATTGGGTTATAGTCTTCATGTGAAAGCTATAAATTAGTTTCATAGTAGGGATGAGTATATTGGATAATTTTTCTTCCATTCTTAAGATACTTTGCTAAGAAGAATGAGTTCCACCTCCATCCATGTAAACATGAAAGAGGTAAAGTCTCCATCTTTCTTTAAGGCTGCATAATATTCTATGGTATACATGTACCACAATTTATTAATCCATTTGTGGATCAATGGGCACTTGGGCTTCTTCCATGACTTAGCAATTATGAATTGGGCTGCAACAAACATTCTGGTACATATATCTTTGTAATAATGTGATTTTTGGTCTTCTGGGTATATACCAAGTAAAGGAATTATAGGATCAAATGGCAGGTCTCTTTTTAGATCTCTGAGTATTCTCTAAACATCTTTCCAAAAAAAACGTATTAGTTTGCAGTCCCACCAGCAATGTAGAAGTGGTCCCTTTTCTCCACATCCAGGCCAACATCTCTCGTTTTGGGATTTTCTCTTGATGTGGGCTTATCTTACTGGAGTTAGATGATATCTCAAGGTAGATTTGATTTACATTTCTCTAATGATTAAGGATGGTGAGCAGTTTTTCATGTGTCTGAAGGCTGTGCGCCTATCTTCTTTAGATAACTTTCTTTTCAAATACTTTGCCCATCCTAAAATGGGATCACTTGTCCTTTTCTTGTTAATACGTTTGAGTTCTCTGTGGATTCTAGTTATTAAACCTTTGTTGGAGGCCAAACCTGCAAATATTTTCTCCCATTCTGAGAGCTGTCTACTTGCTATACTTACTGTTTTCTTGGCTGTGCAGAAGCTTTTTAGTTTCATCAGGTCCCAGTAGTGTTGCCTTGGGGGGTGGGGGTCTTCCTAATAAAGTATTTGCCCAGGCCAATTCTTTCAAGAGTTTTCCCTGCACTTTCTTCTAGTATTTTTATAGTTTCATGTCTTTTTTTAAAAATTGTTTTTATTATGAAATCATAGCTGTGTACATTAGTGCAATCAAGGGGTACAATGTGCTGGTTTCATATACAATCTGAACTATTTCCATCAAACTGATTAACATAGCATTCATGGAATTTTCTTAGTTATTGTATGAAGACATTTGTATTCTGCATTTAGTAGGGTTTGCCTGTACCCTTCTAAGATGCACCGTAGTTGTGGCCCCACCAATTATCCTCACTCTACCCTAAAGTAACCTCTCCCCTTGCCACTTTCCCCATATTCTTGTACTATAGTTGGTTATAGCCTTCTTATGAAACCTATAAATTAGCTTCATAGTAGGGATGAGTACATTGGATAATTTTTCTTCCATTCTTGAGATACTTTCCTAAGAAGAATATGTTCCAGCTCCATCCATGTAAACATGAAAGAAGTAAAGTCTCCATCTTTCTTTAAGGCTGCATAGTATTCCATTGTATACATGTACTACAATTTATTAATCCATTCGTGGGTTGATGGGCACTTGAGCTTCTTCCATGACTTAGCAGTTATGAATTGGGCTGCAATAAACATTCTGGTACAGATGTCTTTGTTATAATCTGATTTTTGGTCTTCTGGGTATATACCTAGTAAAGGAATTATAGGACCAAATGGCAGGTCTATCTTTAGATCTCTAAGTATTCTCCAAACATCCTTCCAGAAGGAATGTATTAGTGTGCATTCCCACCAGCAGTGTAGAAGTGTTCCCTTTTCTCCACATCCACACCAATATCTCTGATTTTGGTGTTTTGTTATGTGGGCTAATTGTACTGGAGTTAGGTGATATCTCAAAGTAGTTTTGATTTGCATTTCTCTGATGATTAAGGATGGTGAGCATTTTTTCATGTGTCTGTAGGCCTTGCGCCTGTCTTCTTTAGAGAAGTTTATCTTCAAGTCTTTTGCCCACCCTGAGATGGAATCGCTTGTTCTTTTGTTGCTAATACGTTTCAGTTCTCTGGTCATTCTGGTTATTAAACCATTGTCGGAGGTATAACCTGCAAATA
>CAUYRH010084540.1:0-17686 GCA_963574655.1 Perodicticus potto
TCCATGGTGTACATATACCACAATTTATTAATCCATTCATGGATTGATGGGTAGTTGGGCTTCTTCTATGACTTAGCAATTATGAACTGGGCTGCAATACACATTCGGGTATAAATGTCTTTGTTATAATGTGATTTTTGGTCTTCTAGATATATACTTAGTAGAGAAATTATAGAATGGCAGGTCTATCCTTCAAATGACAGGTCTATTTTTTAGAACTCCACACATCTTTCCAAATTATTCTCCACACATCTTTCCAAAAAGAACGTATTAGTTTGCATTCTCACCAGCAATGTAGAAGTGTTCCCTTTTCTCCACATCCATGCCAACAGCTCTGGTTTGGGATTTTGTGATGTGGGATAATCTTACTGGAGTTAGATGATATCTCAAAGTAGTTCTGATTTACATTTCTCTGATGATTAAGGATGATGAGCATTTTTTCATGTGTCTGTAGGCCGTGTGCCTCTCTTCTTCAGAAAAGTTTTATGCAATCCCTATTAAAGCTCCATTGTCATACTCTAAAGATATCAAAAAAATAATACATTGTTTTACATGGAATTAAAAAAAAAAAAAAAAACCTCGAACAGCCAGGACATTATTCAGAAATAAAAACAAAGCAGGAGGAATTGCCCTATCAGACCTCAGACTATACTACAAATTGATAGTGATCAAAACCGCATGTTACTAGTACAAAAACAGAGAGTTAGATGTATGGAAGAGAATAGAGAACCAAGAGATGAACCCAGCTACCTACCATTATTTGATCTTTGACAAGCCAATTAAAAACATTCAGTGGGGAAAATATTCCCTATTTAACAAATGATGCTGGGTGAACTGGCTGGCAACCTGTAGAAGACTGAAACTAGACCCACACCTTTCACCATTAACTATGATAGACTCCCACTGGATTAAAGATTTAAACTTAAAACATGAAACTATAAAAATACTAGAAGAAAGTGAAGGGAAATCTCTTGAAGGAATCAGCCTGGGTGAATATTTTATGAGAAGGACTACCTGAGCAATTGAAGCAGCATCAAAAATACACTACTGATCCAACTAAAATGGGACCTGATCAAACTAAAAAGCTTCTGCACAGCCAAGAACACAGTAAGTAAAGCAAGCAGACAGCCCTCAGAAAGGGAGAAGGTATTTGCAGTTTATGCCTCTGACAAAGGTTTAATATCCAGAATTCACAGAGAACTCAAATGTATTAGCAAGAAAAGAACAAGTGATCCCATCTCAGGGTGGGCAAGGGACTTGAAGAGAAACTTTTCTGCATTAATGTCTTCTATCACAAGAAACCTAGCTCTAAATACTTATAGCATATTTTCTTATTTGTTTAACCACAGTATGCAAAAATGTTTGTTTCCCAATTTCTGAACTAGGTTACTTATGAGAGATATTTATTAATGAGGTTAGAGTATTTTTGTTCAGTTCTTTTGGCTTTTAACCACTGAATGTCCATTCCATATCCACACGAATACTTGAGAGTACATTGGTATATTTGTCTGATAAAAACATATACTAAGACTATATATTCATATAAGTTCTAGTGTTACTTAAAATTTATTTTACAGGTTAAAGTCATTCCTAATTTTTAGAGGCCAACTTTAGACCTCTCCATTATTCCCAGGTTTGTCCCATTATTATAAGCTATTTTTACTGTTGTGTCACTTCTTTGTTAATTTTGTCAAACAGCTATCTTTTTCTTCTTTTTTTTCTTTCCTTTTTTTTTCTTTTTTTTTTTTTTTTTGGAGGAAAGGCATCTGTTTTACCTGTTCCCATTCCTAAAGTTATAATATTATAACTCATGATAGGGTTTATGTGCTCTGATTACTGGAAAGAATAGATTTTTAACATGAAAACAAATCATCAAATTTCACATAAAGGAAAAACAATACAGCAATTAAACCTTAGTTTACTTGGCTAATTTCTTAGTTGAAAAAAATAGTCATTTAAAAAGCATGTAATTCTGACAGTAAATAATATTATCTGTGTTAAACATAATTATCAAATCTCTTAAATTTTTAATAAAATTAGTTGTAATTAGGCTTACATTAATCTTGGCTTGTATTTGTCCTTAAAACACACTTTATTTAGTCTTTTCAAAATCCTTATTAGTTGCTGAAATTTATTAAATAGTTGCTTTAAGTATAAAAGCTTTGTAGGTATTCTCTGATTTTCAAATTTCAAATACTAAAAAAAAACAAAAATTAAGAAAAGAAAAATATCAGATAAACACTACCAAGGCATAAAGTAAAAGAACAAAATCATTGTTACAGCAGAGAAAGGGAGATGAATATTTTTTATGTAGCATAAGATAAAAGCACAGCATTAGGCTTAGTTTCTCTTCCTTTGAAATATTGTATTCATTTTCACTTTGCTAAAATATGCGCAAGGACAAAAATATACAAATAAGTTTGCACATTAGACACTTTTTAGAATAGAATTTGTTCTTACTTGCTGTCTCTTTATAAAACGTACTGAAGATGAATGAAAGATGCTGTGGTATTTATGAAAACTAGTGATATTTCAAAAGCTTTGACAAAGTTGAGACTCTAATATTGTTTGCTGATGAATTGGTGCGGATGAGATAATTCTAAAGGGTCAGAAATAAAATTTACATGTATATATAGTTAGGATAGTGCATTTATCTATCTTTACAAATGTCTCTAAATGCTCACTTCATCTTAAAGAATCTGAAAGTGGAAATTGTACAAATTCACTTAGGAGTATGTTTTATAAAATAAAGGCAATAGCTATCTATCGTCAAAATAGGAATAAGAAACTTTGCCTGATTAAAAATATTATAGAATAGAGGGCAGTGCCTATGGCTCAGTGAATAGGGTGCTGGCCCCATATACCGAGGGTGGTGGGTTCAAACTCGGCCCTAGCCAAACTGCAACAAAAAATAGCCAGGCATTGTGGCGGGTGTCTGTAGTTCCAGCTCCTCGGGAGGCTGAGGCAAGAGAATCGCGTAAGCACAAGAGATGGAGGTTGCTGTGAGCTGTGCCCCCACAGCACTCTACCCAAGGGTGACAAAGTGATACTCTGTCTCAAAAAAAAAAAAAATTACAGAATAAATATCCTTTTATGTATATGAAGTTTAAAACTGGTAAGATAATTTAGTTTTCCAGGTTTTCCAATTAACCCAAAACTCCTAATGAATAGGAGTTTCTGCTCTTCTCATTTCTAGCTATGAGAGACAATGCCTTTCTCTTTAACAACATTTATTTTTATAATTCTCTATTTATCATTAAGTATTTTTGTTAGGGGTTTGTCAATATATATATAATGTTTGCATGTTCTTTTTTGAACCTTATTCCACTAACTACCTTATTCTCTTTTTGTGATTGCTCTATGGTCTTTTTATAATATTTGTTATACTTAATTTTTGTTCTATTTAGTAAAGGTTTTTCTTTCCCCTTCTGTTTTTATTTGTCTATTTTAATTTGATTCTCTTATCATTAATTATCGCTACTGCATGGTCAATTTTTCTCTATATATATATTTTTAGTCTTCTTATGCTTTTATAGAGACTTCATTATTGTGCTTTGTCATTCATGTATACGAACAAAAACTAATTTTTCTCTTGAGTCTCTACACAGAAATCTAAAGCTGGAGTTTAGAATCATTAAACATAGCTTTCTTAAACTCAGTATCTAGCAAATCTCTGGATTCTCTTTTGGTTGTTACCATAGACATTAGGAGGAATGATGAATATTCTTATATACTGTAAGCTTCAAGCAATCCTTAATTTGCCCTCATTGAGACATCTTCCAGAAAGCAAGGTACGCAGCTCCAGCTTGTAGTATGGTGACATGAATGTCAGATTTAAGGGCCTAGTATTAAACGAATTTGGCTTTGACTTTTTGTAATCTAGCAGTGGCAGTTGGTAAAATGTTGATACTAAGTATTAAAGAACCTGTTTTTCTACAAAACAATAAACAAAAAAAAAGAACCGTGGTACAACAACAACAACAAAAAAATGACTGGGAGCTCTGTGTACATGGGCAGAAGAATTTCAGAAGCAAAAAATTCACTTCAGGATAGAAGAACAAGAAATTGAGCATTGGATTAGGGTGTGCTAAACACCATAAAAATACAGGATCGAGGCCAACTTTAGACCTCTCCATTATTCCCAGGTTTGTCCCATAATTATAAGCTATTTTTACTGTTGTGTCACTTCTTTGTTAATTTTGTCAAACAGCTATCTTTTTCTTCTTTTTTTTCTTTCCTTTTTTTTTCTTTTTTCTTTTTTTTTTTTTTTGGAGGAAAGGCATCTGTTTTACCTGTTCCCATTCAACCCACATCTCACCATCCTCATCTCCAACCATTCCGGGGGCTCCTGAGCAAATTGGTTCCCTGTGTTTTTGAAGTCCTCTTTCTTACTAATTTAGGCTATTATTTCACCTTCCTGACTCCTTTCCCTTATCATAAAGGAATTACATAAACACTTCTGTTTTTTTCTGCAGAAAAAACAGAAAACTTTCAGGTTTATTTTCAACTTCCTCCAATTAATTGTCAATTAATTTTATTCATGCATGTGTTTAAAAGTATTAATTCACGTAATTCTAATCTCTTCTCTATATAAATATTTTAACTTTACATTACAGAGAGGAAATGACTGAAATGATTTTTGCTTAAAGTTGAAAAATAATACCTTCTGGAAGTAAATGAGAACACTGCCTCATGACCACGCAAGGCTATTTTTGAGTAGTTTTGCCTGCTTGATTCCAAAACCTTTCTAACAAAACTCAAGGGTTGATGCACATGTAAGTTTGAAGACAGATAAAACTGGGCATTAGTTAAAGCAGTGGGAATAGATTTTATGCAGGAACTAGCCTTGGTAGGGGAAAGAGCGGAGCTACACTTTGATTGCTGCAGAGGTGACCGGTAGGGTGTTTTAAAGGGGGAAAAAGGAAGTGAAGAGGAAGAGCATGAAGGGAATCAAATGGAGTCAGAGAAGTGGAAAACTACAAAGCGGCCGTCAGTGTGCGAGTCGTTAGGCCAGCTGTGTCTGCTAACTGGGATTATGGAAGTCAGGATTCTGGGAGGCAGAAGTCCCTGACCTTCCTGATGATTACCTTTCAAAGAAATGGTTTTCCAGTCCTTGAGAGACACTTCTGAGTCATGGGAGATACCCATTATCTTAAAGGGACTGAAGAAGGATTCACAGTAGTGTAAACTTTTTAGTAAATGCTCTGAGAAAAGGAAGTCAGAGGTCTGTCCTTGGGCATTGACTGGAATAATCAGTAACTTCTCTTGACAGCCCCCAGCTATTCCAGACAGAAACCCTGATTGAAATCTCCTAAGGATCCATCATTACACGGGAAAAGGCATTGGTATAGTTGGCCAAGTGTCTCGGTTCAGGGATCTGGTGGGAGGGCTTATGTGCCAAGGGTTCTTTGCAGTTCTCAATCCAATAGTTAAAAAATTTATGTTTACTGTAAGATTAAAAAAAAAAACTGAAGGTGAACTGAATAAAAGATATAAATTTTTGCTGCTTAAATGCCAGGAATTTGAAAAATGTCTCTCCTAATCTTACTCGTATGGGTTGAGATAAAATGGAACAGCAAAGAAAATAAATATTGCTTGCTTTTTCAAACTTAGAAAAAATATTGAATATCATGAAGTCTTTATAAAATCATCTTTTTTTAGTTTAAAGAAATATAGCCCTTTTCACTCTGTTCTTGCTTCATTTCTGGCATTGCTGACTAGTTTTCATATTTTAAATCCACTCATATATTGGACACCATTCAAACATCATGACATTACTTCTTGTTCATCTGCTTTAAAATTATATGTATTAAAACCATTGTAATTACTGTTAAATGATGCAATGTGCTTATCAAAATGCCTGGCACCAAAATAAGCATTCAATGGATGTTAGTTGTTTTGTTGTTGCTGTTATTATCTAACTAACTCATTCCCAATTTTCTTCAATGACTATTTCTCATAGTTTAATTTTTTCTTGTCTTCTTTTTTCACTCATAATATCTTCTCATTAAGTTTATGCCCCTGGCATCAACTAGCTATCCTGGTTTGCAGCTAGACATGACAACACAACCCTGCTCCATTCAATTCCATAAACCCGAACAGGCAAAGCAACTTACATTTAAGAAAATAGTATGCATAATTTAAGCATTCACTAGGGAAAGGAATCACTTTAAATAATGGTGCTGGGAGAACTGGTGTATCATTCTCTTACATGGGAGAACCACATCTAAGAGAAAGAAAGTGGACTTGCACCTCTCACCAGTTACAAAAATTAACTTACCATTGATAAGGTTCAAAATATAAAACATGAAAAAATAAAAACCCTAGAAGACTGAATGGGAAAGAACTCTTGATCTTAGTGCCCTAGGCAAGAATTTATAAAGAAGACCCCACTTACAATTGCAACAGCAACAAATAAATAAATGAGACTTGATCAAGTTAAATATGGTATGTACAGCTAAAGACACAATCAAGAAAGCAAAAAGACAACCTTTACAATGGGAGAGTTTTGCACACTATAAATCTAACAAAGTAATGAACTCAAGCATATCAACAATAGGGCAAATAACCCCATTAAAAACTGGGCAAGAGACAAGAATAGAAACTTTTCTCATGAGGATAGAAGACTATCCAATAATCACACGAAAAAACTGTTCATCATCCCTAATTGTCAGAGAAATGCAAATCAAAACCTCTTTGGGATATCACCTAAGCCCAGTGAGAAGGACCCACTTAACAAGATCCCAAAGCAACCGTTGCTGGTGTGGGTGCCCAGAGAAAGCATTCTCCTGCATTATTGGTGGGACTGCAAACTGGTACAGTCTTTATGGACAGAAGTTTGGAGATTTCTCAAAGAAGTAAAAGTAGACCTCTTTGTGCAATTCCACCACTAGGCATTCCCCCCCCTCAAAAAAGACATCTTACCACAAAGATGTTTACACTAGAACATCAAGCCAAGTTGAAACAACTTTGGAAACAACCCAAGTGCCCATTCAAACAACATGAATGAATTATTAGACTGTTGTATACACACACACACACACACACACACAATGGAATACTATACATCTCTGTAAAAAGATGGAAACTTTCTATCCTTCGTAACCATCTGAATGGATTTGGAGAATATCTTCTAAGTATCGCAAGACTGGGAAAAAAAAAAAGAAACAAGCATTACATGTACTCAATACTAATTTGAAACTAGGAGATAATTACAAACACATATAAAAGAAAAATCCAAATTAAACTCAGGAAGCATGGGCCAGGGAAAGGGATTGAGTGGCTTCCCACCTGAGGCATAGATGGCATAGGCTTCAGACAATGCATGGGTAGATGGCATACTCCCTGGGGGTAGGACACAAGACAACTCTGATTTTTACCTATCATATGCAAATTATATAACCTAATGGCTTTTACCCTCATGTTAATCTTAAATAAATAAAAAGAAAAAGAGAGAGATAACAGCTCTAGCACGTTAGGACAGCACAATGCAAAAAAGGGACAAGAAAAACAATAATGTAAAGTTCCACTTCCAAATGCAATCAGCCCTCTAACATGCTGACTAGTTACCTTTGCTACTTTCGTTTTCCATTCCTTTTTTCCAGAAATACCAACCATTTGCTGCTCCTTTTTGATTCCAAACATTTACATTAGCTATCCTGCCTGGATGGGAAAAATAAATAAATAAAAGGCTTTGTTTGTTTCACCAGGAACATTCTCATCTTTTCTTTATATTCTCCTATGTGCCCTCTGCTGGGTACATGTATTACTATTGTAGCATGTTATATAACTTTCATTTTAAGTAGTTATCCAATTTCTATCCACTAGTTACCAGACATTATATTGCCTGTATCTAAATCTCAAGGGCCAGGGTCCATATTAAACCCTGAAAAATATTTAAGTAGTTGATGGAAAATATGGAGGTGGTTATAACCATCCATAAAATGTTATGCTTCTTAGACAACATCAAAGGAGATAAATAGTTGCACATCTGCTTTATGAAATTTTAATTAGTAGTGAGGCATAAAATTTTGCATATTTGTGGTCTGGTATTAAACTTTAAAAATGAGGATATGATCATGCCCTTATTGGAGGCTACTGTGCTTCATTATACATGGCACATACAATCCTCATTTTTTTTTACTTTTTCAGTATCATCTGAAGCTCCTGTTTGTTTATTTGTTTTTTCTTCAAGATAGCCATATTCCCAACTTATCAAATACATTTCCCAAACTTCCTTGCAACTAGAATTGTCCAAAAGAAACTTTTTTGTGTGGAGCCGGGGATGGGTTTGAACCAGCCACCTCAGCATATGGGGAAGGCACCCTACTCCTTTGAGCCACAGGTGCTGCCCTCCAAAAAAAACTTTTATGATCAATTAAACTATAAGGTTTCCGGGAAGGTTTTGGTTTCCACCATTTCTGCCATGTTGCTTTCTTTTTTCTTCCTAGGTGGCATACAGAATAAAACAGAAGTTGAAAAGTCTTTGTGAACATTTCACAATTTGTAAGACACCAGTGAAAGGTCCTATAGTTTAAGATAAAGGTAACTAGGACATTAAGATATTGTGGAGCCACTGTGCCAGACTTGGATCAGCTACCTTCAGATATAGTAGGTAAAATAAAAGTTTACTTTGATTAAGCCACTCTATTCAGTAGTACGTTATAAACTTCCCAAAGGATTCAAGTACTGTGAAGTGAATTTACTCACTTTAGCATAATTAGAGAACAGGATCTGTGTGGGAAGTGCAATTTTCTAAATTTAGAAGGAATTAAACACATTCTAAAATAGTTAATAATACGAAGTATATATTATGTATTTTATTACATATAGATTGCAGAAAACAAGCTATTAATAAATTTAAAATCTCTTCTTAGGTAAAATATCCTATTTCAGTCTTCCCAAATCAAATTAGAAATAGTCATTATTTGTGAGGCAATTAACTGTAAGATTCACTAGTAAATAGGACACTATTTATGACTAGAAACAACTATTTTCCAAATTCTTGCTTCAGTCTCCCTCGGTTCAGATTTTTCTATTATATAAAACATAGATATCTGTCTTGGTAATTCTGAAAAAAATGAACTATTTAATAATAACCAAAATAATTCTATAATAATTTTGAAACAATGTAGATTTTTCTAAAATTTTAAGTATATTATATTACACAAGCATTCATGTATAAAAATATGTATGTATTGATACTCATAAATATGTGCATCTTGTTTAAGAGTTACATGCTTCAAAATTAATTTCTTGAATTAAAGATTTGATGACCTTCTAGTCACATGTACTAAGATTCAGTATTTTATTTCTATTTCTTTTTTTCTCATCATATTCAAATGCCAGATGTCTTTTTCAGAATCCATGTATCTCTTTATCAACTCATTACAGCAATTCTGAAATTTTTCTCTCTTATGCCAAGCAGCTTTAGAGTAACTTTTTTTTTTTTTTTTTTTTTTTGGTTGGAGCCAGGTTTGAACCCACCACATCCAGTATATGGGGCAGGTGCCCTACTCCTTGAGCCATAGGTGCCACCCAGAATAATGATATTTGTATTTGCATTCATTAGATTAATCTATAATTGAATAAATTTCTTATGTATTCTTTTACTACACTTTCTGTTGCTTAGATGCCCCTTTAAGGCAAAATTTATATACTTTTCTTTATTTCCCTTTCCAAGGTGTCAGCAAGAATGCATTTATTCAGGGATCTCTTGATCCAAGTTCAAGGTTTTTCAGATTGCTGATCCAATTGTTTCTCCTGTGCTTGTCGGACTGAGGTCTTTCTGGGTTCATAGAACTGAGGTCTCCATTTTTATGCCAGCAGTCAGCCAGAGGCTGCTGCATTCCTTCTCATGCTTTCTAAGTGGACTCTCTGCAACAGGAGAACAAGTCTCTCTCGTAATTCCAATCCCTTAGACTCCCCCCTCTTTGAGTCCAGCCAGAGAAAATGCCCCACTTTTAAAAACTTAGGTTAGATTAGAGTCATTCAGATAATCCAGGATGATGTTATTTGAAGGTCCATAACCTTAACTGTGTCCTTTACATTACTTTTAAAGTGCCATGTGATTTATTCAGTTTCCAAGCATTAACATTTTCACATTTTGTGTCATGATTCAGCCTACGACTTCCACCCAACAAGTTCCTGAACACACGCACACATAAACACAACAGTTCAGTTGCAACACACAATAATAGATTATTTTTAGTTTTCAAATTCAAAAATATCTTTATGTACACACACACACAGACAAATGCACACATTTCTTCTTATTAGCCCTTTTTCTAGTCTCTTCTCATTTGAGTATAACTGTTGATGAAGGTTTTATCTATATGTGTGTTGGTTTTCAAGCACAAGAGAATTACAAATCAAATAGCAAGCACATCTTAAATATTTAATGACCGCGGCTATTTACTTTTCTGTTAGATGAACTTAACAGTTGTCACTTACAATTGAAATACTTAAATCAAAGACCACCAGAAACTTACCAGTGGTTGAATAAATTGGGTTATATTACTTGCAATGAGAGAAAACATACAGCACGCTGTCTCACTAAGAAAGTGTTACAAAAAAAAAAAATGTTATTATAGGATTTGAGGCTTAACTTGTGTAATTTTTTTTTTGTAGGGACAGTTTCACCTTATTGCCCACGATAGAGTGCCGTGGCATCACATAGTCACACAGCTCACAGCAACCTCCAACTTCTGGGCTTAAGGAGAGTCTAAGGAAGCGAGGGCTTACCGTAGATTGGATGCTCAAAATCGGGGGCAATTCTGTCACTGGGTGCTGAAATAAATCTTATCTGCATAAAAGGGAGACGAGCACAGGATTAAGAAGTAGCAATCATTCATTTTTCCCAAAAGGGAGGAGATGAAGTTTTAACATTTTGAGTTTTATGATAATCTTGTTTTTTTCTCATGATTAGATGAAAATGTAAAGTGACCTCTATTTATCTTATTTTAATCTGGTCTCAGCAATGTTGTCTGAGGCTAATGCTCTGTGAGATCGTCTATATCTACTACATAGTAAAAAAATAATATGTCCCACGTGAGAGCGTCAGGCCATCTTCTGAATGTCAAAGATTACTGCTATTTTTTTTTTCCTTTTTTAATTCTGATGTAGTGAACAGCCACATTATGTGTTCAGAGAAATTTTAAAAGACATGAAGAGTGATCCACTTAGTTTTGTATAATGTCAAAGCCAAACCAGTATCTGAACATTCAGTCTAATTTCATCTGGAAGCTCTTTAAAGATATGCTAGTGTTGGCCAATCAACCAAATGTCTGCTGAGAAAACCCTTTGCAAAAATAATTCTTATAAATGATTCAAGAAAATGTTACAAAGTCTCCATTGCAGGCTCAGTGCCTGTAGCTCAGCAGCTAGGGTGCCGGCCACATACACTTGGGCTGGCAGGTGCAAAACTGCTTGGGGCCTGCTGAATAGTGACAACTACAACAACAACAAATAGCCGGGTGTTGTGCCCGGCGCGTGTAGCCCCAGATACTTGGGAGGCTGAGGCAAGAGAATCGCTTAAGCCCAAGAGTTTGAGGTTGCTGTGAGCTGTGACCCCATAGCACTCTATTATAGAGGATAACATAGTAAGACTCTGTCTCCAAAAAAAAAAAAAAAAAAGGATCAATCGGAAAACAGAGCAAAAAAGAATAAGCACTGGATCACTTAATTTATAGTTTGCACCTACTTTAACAAAAATTAACTACACTATAGTGAAGAATATGTGATATTTTCATCTTCAAATGAGTTACTTTAAAATATTAACCCATAGATGTAATCTGAAAAGTGCCTTGAAAAGGATAGCTTATAGTAGCATAAGGAACTTGAAGGCATTTCTTCTGGCTGGAAGGGAATATTGTTCACAACTCTTCACTGAGATACCAAATGATCACAAAGAAATTAAGTAAAAAGTAATATTCTAAACAATCTTCAAGGGATGATACTTTATTTCAATGTCACTTGTTGAATAAATAACTACTTTTCATATAATAACAGCAGTTTGTGTGTGGTGGCTCACGCCTGTAACCCCAGCACTTTATGAGGCTTGAGGCAGGAGGATCCCTTGAGTTCAGCAGTGGGATACCAGTCAGAGTGAGGTCTGTCCATACTAAATACAGGTTGGCATTTAGCTTAGCTAGCCATTGTGGTGATGCTAGTATAGTCTCAGCTATTTAGGAGGCTGAGGCAGAAGGATCCCTTGAGCCCAAGAGTTTAAGGTTCCATGAGCTAGGCTGAGGCCATGAAACTCTAGTCTAGACAATAGATTGAGACTCTGTTTGACAAAATAAAATAAAATAAAATAAGATTAAATTAAATTAAAATAACATGGGTAAAAAGGTCTGGGGAAAAGTGACTTCTAATTCCATGTATTTCTTCCTTGGTAATGTACTCAAGACTTCAGTATAACTGCTCAGGAGAATGGAAGCTAAATTGTATTTCTAGCTTTCATAATGAATTTAACTACACCTGTAAATAAAAAAGTAAATCTTAAGTATGTGAGAGTAAAACTGGTGATATTTAAACATTACCTCTGTAATTAAGAAAAAATAGGTCCCTCTTGGATCAACATGACTCTGGCTTGTCAAAAGTCATAAGTGAAAAATAAAATTGAGTATGAGATCTACTCAATGGATAATGATGCTCATTGACTGTGAGCCATGGGTAAGACCAAGGGTGATAACAACCTGCTAGTGTGACTGTGTCAAAAAGGAAAATAGCACCTAACTACAGGGTGGGCTCTATGAAAGTGATCAAATTCTGCCTTAAAATTTTCATTTCTTGCCTTCTACTCTTATAATTTCCATGTATAATGTTAAGAATAAAAAGCAAAATTTAGTTATTGGTTCATTCTTTATCTTTCCATTGTATTGTGGTTAATTGGATTATTTATTTATGTGTGAGTGTATGTATATAAACACATATACGAGTTTTCCAAATAAGTTCATAAAAATTTAAGTAAATTTAATCAAAAAGACTTTTTTGTTCTTAACAAACATTCTAGAATTTGAACAATCTTGGACCAATGCTTTCCAAAAGCTAAATAATCTTCTGTCTCATAAAAAAGGTAATTATTGAACACTGAACTTCACTATTTTTATAAACATTTCTCCTCCTTATTTTGCATGTTACGAATCATTGAATTTAATATACGGGGTAACCAGAAAGTTCATGTGCAATCTATTTTAAAAATGCACACGAACTTTATGGTCACCCTGTACATTCAAATATTAATGGCTGGCTTGATGCCTGTAGGTCAAGAGGCTAGGACGCCAGCCACATACACAGTAGCTGGGTAGCTGGAGTGTTGGAATCCAGTCTGGGCCCACTAAACAACAACAACAACTGCAACCAAAAATAAATAAATAAATAAATAACTGGGCATTGTGGTGAGTGCCTGTAGTCCCAGCTACTCGGGAGGCTGAGGCAAGAGAAATGCTTAAGCCCAAGAGTTGGAGGCTGCTGTGAGCTGTGCCAAGCCACTCTACCCAGGGCGGCAGCTTGAGACTCTGTCTCAAAAAGGCAGAGATGACCAATCAGAGGCATCTTGTAGGGAATTAAGTCTAATTATCAACTGACATCAGTGATCATATCAGTGACCAATGAGAACTGGGAGTTCTAGCATTAATGGGTAGAGATCTCAGAAAAACATGGCAAGTTTAGTGACATTGTTTTTCCCAGGAACTACACGAGAGTACCAATGTCCTCTGGATTTAAGAGTAACATTAGAAAGGAACAAGAAAGGGTGGTGCCTGTGGCTCAGTGGGTTAGGGTGCCGGCCCCATATACCAAGGGTGGCGGATCAAACCTGGCCCCAGCCAAACTGCAACAACAACAACAACAACAAAAATAGCCGGTCGTTGTGGCGGGCACCTGTAGTCCCAGCTACTCGGGAGGCTGAGGCAAGAGAATTGCCTAAGCCCAGGAGTTGGAGGTTGCTGTGAAATGTGTGATGCCACGGCACTCTACTGAGGGCAGTAAAGTAAGACTCTGTCTCTACAAAAAAAAAAGAAAGGAACAAGAAGGAGTGTTTCAATATTTAGGAGACTAAAATTTCTAAGCTCCTTATTTTGGCAGTAGCCAATATATTATTAATGATTGTTTATTGATGTTTAGATACCAGGATGCTGAAAGGTTTAAATCCTTGATTGCAATCAAATTAGTCCTCTTGATCAAGGTTAATACAGCAAACTTCAGCAGTTAAATTACATGTTCATTTCTCAAAACCATTTCTTCCTTTTAAAACATTTCCTCTCAATTTGGGAATGGAAAGCAAGGCAAAAGGTAAAAGTCTCAGAGAAATTAATTTATATGCCAGTGTGCTATTTTGGGTTTTATCTCAGTGTCATGCTGATTCGTGTTAAATTTCCAGGGGTGAATGCTGATTACCCCAAAGGAGCAATTGCTCTGTAAATGATGGACACTGGACGAACAGGTCTTGACTGAAAAGAAAGACTGGGAAGATTTAAAGAAACATGTGTAACATTGGAGCTTCTCTAGAAATCATAAGATGAGCCAGCCTAAGGAACCAATACAGACAGGAGGCATAACAGACACATTGGAGTTTTTAATACAGTCTTTGAATTAACAAACCCTGGAACCACCCTACATTAAGACTTTCTTTTATGTGAACTCATATAATTTTCCTATTGTTAAAATATTTTCAATAGAGTCTTTCTGTTGTAGTTGAAAGCATCTTAACTTACTTTGGATCTTTATTATTATTTATTTCTAAGGGATTTTGTTAAATTCTGCTTATCTTGTGCATATGAATCTGTAACAAAAAATGTGAGAAATAAATAAAAAACAGAAAAGAGAAAAAGGAATTGACAGTTGTCAGAAAAGTCTTTAGGTAAAATATAAGAATACTATGGATTGTGTTTGATAGATGACAATGTATAGAGAAAATGAGAGAATGAAAATAAAATGTATGGCTGACTGAAAAATCCTGATTTGACAGCCCATCACAGTACATTTCAGATATATTACTTATATGTCAATGTGGCCTATTTTCACGTGCTAAAAGAATTATCCCTTATCTACATTCTTATTTGGCATTTCAGAGCTTCTAAAAAGTTGAATTGTGTTTATTCCATAGTGTATACAAATAACACTTATTTAGTTATGTATTCTAATCTACATGTTTGTTTTGTTTATTTCAAACCAACTTTTATTATGCCAAAAAAAAACAATGCTAGGTATACTTTGTTAACGGTTACAATATTCAATTAATCACGTCATGGAAAAAGATATAGATAGCCTTGTGACCAGTGAAGAAGAAATAAAAAGAAGACTCTTGTATTTATTTATACACATTTTAATATGTATTCAAAAGAAATGAAAATTTAAAAAAATTCTAAAATTTTGGGAAACCAGGCAGCTCATGATTTCAAGCTATGCTTAAATTTTAATTATCCAATTTTAGAATTTACTTTTTATGGTTGGTTATTCACTGTACATTAGACCAAAATAATTTCTATCCTTTTATATAATTTGCTTAGAAATAATATATTATTCATAATTTTATTATCATGTATTGCAATTATTTTTTTGAAACATCTTTACGTTACTTAAGTTCAACTTTTTTTCGTCACATAGCTTATACCTTGGAGAGTATTACTTTTATTTAAACATGAGTCAGCAATTTTCTGAAAAGCCTTATTGAAGAAAGTTAAAGAAAGGAGGAGAACAGAGGAATGACCCTCCGGTTATTTGTGTTATCACCTTAGCAAGGAGGCATTTCAAAAGTTGGCATTGAAAAGCTGGTGCTGCTCAGAGCAAAGCCATTCAAATCACAGGGTGCCTTCATTTTTCTTATATGTCTCCTCTTACAGTCTTTCTCCTCCCCTTAAGCATCTGGCTAGGATACTATATTCAGGATAATAGAGACCGCATTTCAGTATGGTGTATGTGTTATCTCCGTCCTCTCTTCTATCTAGAGATGTGTCTCGTTTCATGATTTGATCAGGATCTTCAGGCATATTATTCTAATCAATGGAATCTGGGGCTTTTCATAACTATAATGATTTCTAGACATATGCGCATCTTGGCTTTTTTGCATTATTTTTGTATTTGTTTATTTCGTTTTGCTTTGTTTTTACACATCTTTTCTTGTTTTGGTAGAATGATAACAGGGTTTGTCATGTACAGTCCAGAGTTTCTTTAGATGTTTCTTTGTTTCATAGGACATTTTTCTTTTATTTATTTATTTTGTTTTCTGTATGTGCGTGTCTGGTTTTTTAAATGGATTTCTAGCGAGATAGATGAAGTGAAAATTAGTTTAGGCAACTATATTTCACAGAAGTTCCAAATTTCAACTTTGAAAATGTTTCTTTGCTAAAATCTTCACAGTAAGATAACAGCCTATCCTAAAGAGATGAGAAGGAAACCAATTACATATACACACAAGTACACAGCTCCCACCAACACACGAAAGCCACGCTTCCCATGCTGTGACTGTACACGATGGTGCTACTACCAAGGCTTCCTCAAAATGAAACATTCAAACTAGGTTCAACGCTATTGTAACGAAATAGCAAAATCAATTATGATGTGTTGGTGCCTAAAAATTATAACTAAAGACTTTAAATGACATAAAAATTATACAGAATAAAATATGTGACTGTTCCTTGTCCCTACTTTAACACCCACAGAACTAGACAGCTTCATTTCAGTGTTTCCAACTTGACTTCTTAGTTTTACATAGCCGAACTGTATGAATCAGGAAACATGGTTGCTGCAGGTGTATCTACACATCTTTATGTCATAAAAAATTTACCTATCTTTGATTACTTGACGTGTGTACTGTATTGACCCCTGTAATTTATTTTCTATATCTCTTTCTCTTTCTGTTCTTGGTAGTTTTCAAAAGTCAGGATCTAGTTCATAGACTATCTCTTCAAACATGATGAACCCAAATAGCATTACATGGTCCATACAACGTATCCGTTGAGAAAAATCCCAACCTTAAAAATACATATTTATGGAAATCGGTTCTGCCTGGGTAGAGAATATTTAACGATGCAGATTGGTTCTATTTTAAATTCATGGCCTTCAAATTCAATAGACCCTGGACAATGCCTTAGATCTGTCTGTGCTGTTCTTATCCTCTCTCTCTCTCTCACTTTCTGGCTTGCTTTCTTCCCTCTATAAACTTTGTGAGTTTACCTAATAGTAAAGGGTGTTTATAAATTTCATGTGCAATTTAAAATCTATGGACACACTGTATATAAGCTTACATATATTAATGTAAAATTATGCTTATGGAAGAGAAGCATAACTTTCCTTGGGGCTGATTATTTTTTCAACAGATTCTCTAGATGATTATTCTTCATCATTATTATTCTCTTATTGTTAAGAGAGTGGTGCTATAATTAACCCTAGAAGATATGCTGAGTTAACAAATTGTTCAGTATGCAAAATAACATGTACGTTGAAAGGATTTCGACAAAGTATGGGGAGCAAGATGCCTCTTTTTATGCACTAAGTAACATTAATGAATCTGAGTAAAAATGTAAAGCCTGTGGCCAGCTTGCAATTGGATAAGTGATCAGTTAAAAAATCAATTCAGATTTGATATAGTCGATACTGACAGCAACAACCTCAAAGGGATGCCTACTTGCTGATGAGATAAACAAATGTGACTTAAATGCAAATCAATTCATTATTCCAGAAA
>CAUYRH010084541.1:0-16640 GCA_963574655.1 Perodicticus potto
TTAGGGAAAAGGGGCGAAGACTCGATCTAACTGCTTCCTGCTGGATCGGGCGATGATAGAAGGGGGCAGTTAGGGTTTCTCCGGAGGGAGAGTGATACAGGGGTTCATGGACTGGAACCATCTTTTTTTTTTTTTGAGACAGAGCCTCAAGCTGTCACCCTGGAGAGAGTGCTGTGGCTTCACAGCTCATAGCAACCTCCAATTCCTGGGCTCAAGCGAGTCTCTTGCCTCCGCCTCCCAAGTAGCTGGGTCTACAGGCGCCCGCCACAACGTCCAGCCATTTTTTTTTTTTTTTTTGGTTCCAGCTGTCATTGTTGGTTGGCGGGCCCGGACTGGATTCGAACCCGCCAGCTCAGGTGTACGTGGCTGGCGCCTTAGCTCGTTGAGCCACAGGCGCCGAGCCTGGAACCATCTTTATTGCGTGTGGCTTGATGACCTTTCTGGAAAACATAAATCGTGCCTAGCCGCAAGGAAGCTGTTACTCGGCTGCCATCTTGCTCCAACAACCCCGGCTTGGAGTTTCAGAGTAAGAACCAACAGAAGCAATTTTTTTATTTTTTTTGTATGTGAGGGGTGGAGAGGTATTAAAGAAGGTGGCTGGTTTTATGGCCTGGGCAACTTGAAAATAGATCAGCCAAGCTTTGGCATCAACTTACAGGGAGCCTTTAGTCATGTCATTTCCCTGTCCCTGAACTTCTGTCCTCTCTGTAAAACAGGTCAGGCCATCCTTTCCTTGTAAGGTTGGCAAAGCCATTGCAAAGAACATCTATCTAGAGGAAGTGCTCAATAAATGCAGCTGCTCTCCCTTATATCAAAGTCCCTGGACAGATCTGTTCATTTGTTTTCTCTCCCAAGCCCCTGTAAGCCCACCTTTGCCAGGGTGGGTTAGGTACCCTTATACTAAATTCTGCTAGGTGTATTTTGGTGAGTCTGTCTTCAATCTGTCATCTTCTGTCCCTCCTCCTCATTCCATTCCCCCTAGTGCTGTGCCTTTGGCCTGCCCATATCTGGACAGCTAGCCATCCCTGGGGACTCCACCTGGCATTCACTTGCTGCGCTCTGGGTCTATGATCTTAGATAAGTAGTCTGAGTCAGAGTCCTGTGACAAATCTTCTAGGCCATGAGAGATGGGGTCCTGATAACTCCCTTTATGGTTGTTAAGGATTCAGTTAAGTCCTCTAAAGAGCCTAGCACCGTACATGAATGGTGATTAAATGTTAACAGCTGTTAATTTTATTAATATTGTCTTTCAGTCTTCCTGGGTCCTTCTACGTGTGAGTAAATCAGCAAACAGTATGAGGTCCACTTCTGGCCAGACCATGACCCCTCGCTGCCAGCTGTTAGAATAACCGTGTGTGTGTGTGTGTGTGTGTGTGAACACTTTCACTTTGGCGGCACCCATATTCAGTGGGTAGGGTGCCGCCACATACACTGGGGATGGTGGGTTCAAACCCAGCCCAGGACAGCTAAACAACTGCAACAAAGAAAAATGCTGGGCGTTGTGGTGGGCGCCTGTAGTCGCAGCTACTTGGGAAGCTGAAGCAAGAGAATTACTTAAGCCCAAGAGTATGTGTGTGTGTGTGTTTTTTTTTTTTTTTTTTTACCTCCAATTCTGGGCTTAGGCGATTCTCTTGCCTCAGCCTTCCGAGTAGCTGAGACTACAGGTGCCTGCCACAACGCCCAGCTATTTTTCTGTTTTGCAGTTTGGCCGAGGCCGGGTTTGAACCCGCCACCTTTGGTATATGGGGCCGGTGCCCTACTCAATGAGCCACAGGCGCTGCCCAGGAATAGCAGTTTTTATTTATTTATTTATTTATTTCTACTTATTTATTTTTTTTTTAATAAATACATGTATTTTATTATTCTTCATTACATTATTTCCCCCCCCCGGAATAGCAGTTTTTAAATCTCAAGTTCATCAGTCCAAACTCCACCCGTTTTTTCAGCTGAAAGTCCCACCTCCCTCTGTAACCTCTATCCCTAAGCCAAAGTTTATCTAGGTCTCAAAATACTCCATTAGCATGTCCACAACACCCTACATAGGGGCTGGGAGCTGTGTGTGCTGGAATCTGGAAAATGGAAATCTACAGGCTAAATGGTGAACACATTCAGTCTTTTAAAAAACATATCCCTGTGAAATGTGTGTATATATATGAAATTATCTGGTTTTTTAGTATTAAAAAAACCAGCCCTATCTTTGGTTACTACAATAAAGTAATATAAAATTTACCATCTTAATCATTTTTCAGTCTACAGTTCAGCAGTGTAAATATCTGCACACTGTGCAACAGATATCTGGAAATTTCTTTTTTTTTTTTTTTTTGAGACAGAGCCTCAAGTTGTCACTCTGGATAGAGTACAGTGACATCATAGCTCACAGCAACCTCGAATTCCTGGGTTCAAGCGAGTCTCTTGCCTCTGCCTCCCAATTAGCTGGGACTACAGGCGCCCGCCACAATGCCCGGCCATTTTATTTGTGGTTGCAGCCGTCATTGTTGCTTGGCGGGCCCGGGCTGGATTCGAACCTGCCAGCTCAGGTGTACATGGCTGGCGCCTTAGCCCATTGAGCCACAGGCGCTGAGCCAGATAGCTGGAAATTTCATCTTGTAAAACTGAAACTCTATACCCCCTGAAGAACTCCCCTTTGTTCTCTTCCCAGTCCTTGCTTGGTAACCACGATTCTACTTTGTTTCTAAGCGTCTTACTACTTTAGACATCTCACATAAGTAGAGTCATGTGCCTAGATTCTTTCATTGATCATAATGTGCTCAAGAATCATTCATGTTGTAGCATATGACAATATTTCTTTTGTGGCTAAAGAACATCCCATTGTATGAATATGCTACATTTTCTTTTCTTTTCTTTTTTTTTTTTTTTTTTGTAGAGACAGTCTCACCTTATCACCCTTGGTAGAGTGGGGGCTCATGCTTCTAATTCTAGCACTTTGGGATACTGAGACATGAAGCCCACTGAATGAGCTGGGGCGTCACACAGCTCACAGCAATCTCCAGCTCTTGGGCTTAGGCGTTTCTCTTGCCTCAGCCTCCCGAGTAGCTGGGACTACAGGTGCCTGCCACAACGCCCGGCTAATTTTCTGTTTTGCAGTTCAGCCGAGGCTGGGTTTGAACCTGTCACCCTCGGTATATGGGGCTGGCGCCCCACTCGATGAGCCACAGGCGCCACATTACATTTTCTTTATTCCATTTATCAATGGACATTTGCACTGCTTCTATCTCTTCACTGTTATGAATAATGCTTCCATGAAGTTGGGTATGCAATTATCTTTTTTTGTTTTTTTTTTTTGCGGTTTTTGGCCAGGGCTGGGTTTGAACCCGCCACCTCCGGCAGATGGGGCCAGTGCCTTACTCCTTTGAGCCACAGGTGCTGCCTTTTTTTTGAGACAGAGCCTCAAGCTATCACCCTGGATAGAGTGCTGTGACATCACAGCTCACAGCAACCTCTAATTCCTGGGCTCAAGCGAGTCTCTTGCCTCTGCCTCCCAAGTAGCTGGGACTACAGGCGCCCGCCACAACGCCCGGCCATTTTTTGGTTGCAGCCGTCATTGTTGTTTGGCGGGCCGGGCTGGATTTGAACCCGCTAGCTCAGGTGTACGTGGCTGGCACCTTAGTCCGCTGAGCCACAGGTGCCGAGCCAGTATGCAATTATCTTTTCAAAATTCTGTGTTCTCCCAGCAGGGTGGCTCATGCCTATGATCTCAGCACTTGGGGAAGCTGATGCAGGTGAATTGCTTGAGCTCAGGAGTTTGACACCAGCCTTACCAAGAGTCAGACCTTGTCTCTAAAACTACCCAGGTGGCTGTGCCTGGTGCGCATAGTCCCCAGCTACCAGGGAGGTTGAGGCAAGAGGATCACTTGAGCTAAAGAGTTTGAGGTTGCTGTGAGCTATGAGCACTGTACCTGCAGTGACTGAGTGACACTCTGTCTCAAACCCGCAAAAGATTGTTTTCAATTTTTTAAAATATATATCCAGAAGTGGGTTTGCTGGGTCATATGATGACTCTATTTTTAATTTTTTGAGGAACTCCTATATTTTTCTTGAACCACTTTATACTACCATCAACAGTTTATAAGGGTTCCAATTTCTCCCTGTACTTAATGCTTATTATTTGATAGTGGCTATCCTAATGAGCCCGAGGAAATATTGTGGTTCTGACTTGCTTTTCCCGGATGATTAATAATGTTTGTTTGTTGGCTATTTGCATGTCTTCAGGGAAATGTCTATTCAAATCTTTTGCTTTATTTATTTATTTTTTTTGCTGGGTTGTAGGATTTCTGTTATCCACGCTGGATTGGCCTGATCCATAGCTTACTGTAACCTTGAATACTGGGGCTCAAGTGGGCTTCATGTCTCAGTATCCCAAAGTGCTGGAATTAGAAGCATGAGCCGAGTGGTGCCTGTGGCTCAGAGGAATAGGGCACTAGCCCCATATACCGGAGGTGGTGGGTTCGAACCTGGCCCCGGCCAAAAACTGCAAAAAAAAAAAAAAAAAAAAAGGTGCTACGCCTGGTTGGTATCCTCTATATATTCTGAATATTAACTCCACAGAAGATAATATAGTTTGCAAATATTTTCTCCCATTCTTTAGGTTGCCTTTTCACTTTTTTCCCTTCTGCTGTGTAGACATTATCAAGTTTGATGTGGGCTCATTTACCTATCTTTTTCTTTTGTTTTTTTTTTTTTTTTTTTGTGAGACAGTCTCACTTTGTTGCCCTTAGTAAAGTGCTGTGGCGTCATAGCTCACAGCAACTTCAAACTCTTGGGCTCAAGTGATCCTCCTGCCAAGGCTCATAACTCACAGCAACCTCAAATACCTGGGTTCAAGCGAATCCTCTTGACTTAGCCTCCTGAGTAGCTGGGCCTACAGGCGCCAGCCACAATGCCCAGCTCTTTTTATTTTTTATTTTTTTTGCAGTTCGGCTGAGGCCGGGTTTGAACCCACCACCTTCGGTATATGGGGCCAGCACCCTACTCGCCGAGCCACAGGAGCCGCCCCATGCCCAGCTATTTTTAGTGATTGGGTCTTGCTCTGGCTCAGGCTGGTCTTGAACCTGTGAGGTCAGGCAATCCACCCTGAGACATTGGCCTACCAGAGTGCTAGGATTACAAGTGGTGTTAGGATTACAGGCATGAACCACCACACCCAGCCTCTATCTTAACTTTTTTGTTTTGAGACGTAGTCTCAGTAGCCCTGAATAGACTGCCAAGGCTCCTAACTCACAGCAACCCCAAATTCCTGGGTTTAAGTGAAGCCTCTTGACCCAGCCTCAAGTAGCTGGGACTACAGGTGCCTGCCACAAGGCCCAGCTATCTTTTCTTTTTTTTTTTTTTTCTTTGTTTGAGACAGAGCCTCAAGCTGTTGCCCTGGGTAGAGTGCCATGGCCTCACAGCCCACAGCAACCTCCAACTCCTGGGCTCAAGTGATTCTCCTGCCTCTGCCTCCCAAGTAGTTGGGACTACAGGTGCCTACGACAATGCTATGGCTAAAAATGGCTATTTTTTGGTTGCAGCTGTCATTGTTTGGGCCGGGTTGGATTCGAACCCGCAAGCTCAGTTGTACGTGGCAGGCGCCTTAGGTGCTTGAGCCTCAGGCGCTGAGCCAGTTCTATTTTTAGTAGAGATGAGGTCTCATTTTGCTCAGGCTGGTCTGGAACTCTTGAGCTCAGGCCATCTACCCACTTTGGCCTCCCAGAGTGCTAGGATTATTAGGCGTGAGACATCTTGCCCTGCCTCTATCTTAGCTCTTGTTGCTTGTTTTTTTTGGTGTTATACCAAGACATCATTGCCAAATTCAATGTTATGAAACTTATGCTTTTTCTTAAGAGTTCTATAGATTGGGCTGCGCCTGTGGCTCATGGAGTGGGGCGCCAGCCCCATATGCCAAAGGCGGCAGGTTCAAACCTGGCCTCGGCCAAACTGCAAAATAGAAAAGTAACTGGGCGTTGTGGTGAGTGCCTGTAGTCCCAGCTACTCGGGAGGCTGAGGCAAGAGAATTGCCAAAGCCCGGGAGTTGGAGGTTGCTGTGAGCTGTGTGATGCCACGGCACTCTACCCAGGGCGATAAAGTGAGGCTCTGTCTCTACAAAAAAAAAGTTCTATAGATTAAGGTTTGGCGCCTGTAGCTTGAGCAGCTAGGGCGTCAGACACATACACTGGAGCTGGCAGGGTCGAATCCAGCCCTGGCCCGCCAAACAACGACAACTACACCCAAAAAATAGCCGGGCATTGTGCCAGGCGCCTGTAGTCCCAGCTACTTGGGAGGCTGAGGCAAGAGAATCGTTTAAGCCCAAGGGTTGGAGGTTGCTGTGAGGTGTGATGTCACAGCACTCTACCCAGGGCCACAGTTTGAAACTGTCTCCAAAAAAAAAAGAGTTCTATAGATTCAGGTCTTACATTTAGGTGTTTAATCCACTGTGAGTTTTTGTACATGGTGTAAGGTAATGATTCAATTTCAATCTTTTACATGTGGCTATCCAGTTTTTCCAGGACTATTGGATCAGACTATGTGTCCTTCATTGGTTGAGACCTTCCCTTCCCTTACCCTCCCCATTTTGAGACAGTCTCAAGCTGTTGCCCTGCGTAGAGCACCGTGGTGTCACAGCTCACAGCAACCTCAAACTCTTGGACTTAAGTAATTCTCTTGCTTCACTCTCCCAAGTAGCTGGGATTACAGGCGCCTGCCACACCACCTGGCTGTTTTTTTTTTTTGTTGTTGTTGCAGTTGTCACTGTTTTAGCTGGCCTGGGTTGAGTTCAAACTTACCAGCTTTGTATGTGGCTGGCACTGTAACCACTGTGCTTTGGGCACTGAGCCTATTTATTTTTTGACACAGTCTCAAGTTGCCACCCTGGGTAGAGTGCAGTGGAATCATAGTTCACAGCAACCTCCAACTCTTAGCCTCAAGCGATCCTCTTACCTCAATTTTTCTATTTTTTACTAGAGACGTGGTCTTGCTTTTTGCTCAGGCTGGTCTCCACCCGCCTTGGCCTCCCAAAGTGCTAAGATTCCAGGCGTGAGCCACCCTCCGGCCTACTCTGGTGTTTTCTTTAAAAACACAGGCTGTTGGCTCGGCGCCTGTGGCTCAACCGGCTAAGGCGCCAGCCACATCACGTACACCTGAGCTGGCGGGTTAGAATCCAGCCCGGGCCCCTCAAACAGCAGTGACTGCTGCAACTAAAAAATGGCCGGGCGTTGTGGCGGGTGCCTGTAGTTCCAGCTACTTGGGAGGCGGAGGCAAGAGACTCGCTTGAGCCCAGGAATTGGAGGTTGCTATGAGCTGTGATGCCACAGCACTCTATTCAGGGTGACAGCTTGAGGGTCTGTCTCAAAAAAATAAATAAAAAATAAAAACACAGGCTGTAGAAGTGGCTCGGGCCTCCCGCAAGATTCTTGATGCTAGCTGCAAATCCAGCTCATCCTCAGTATGTTTTTCGACAGCAGGTGCTATTAGCCCCGTTTTATAGATGAGGACGCAAAGGCTGACTCCAAATGTCCCCTGCATAGATCATACAGTGAGCACTAGGTAGAGGTTGGGTTGGAATTAAAGACTTAAGTCTCCCGCACTCATAACACCTTGGGGGTTGCTCTGTGCTTCAACCTCAGCACGTCCAAAAGAATGAATGAACATCTCAGGCACTGTGCCCACCTCCCGGCAAACCCCGGAGCTTGGACAAACCCATTGCTCCAAGCGGGGGTGCATGCCTGTCTCGCGCATGCGCAGCCCCACGGCCAGCTTCCCTCCATTTGGACGCTCGTGGAACATCCCGCTTTCCCCCCCCTGTGCCCGGGCCGGGGTGGTACGCGCTGCCTCTGCTTGCTGCCCCTCCCCATTGGTTTCCGCGCGAAAAGCCCGGCCGCTTGCGCTGTCTCTGTCTTTGCTGCAGCCTTTGAGATGCCGGCCCGCACCGCCCCAGCCCGGGTGCCCGCGCTGGCCTCCCCAGCCATCTTACTGCCCGACGATGTCCGTAAGCGGTAGGTGCCGCGAGGGACCCTCAGACGCGGGGAGGCACGGTGCTGGGGGGAGGGGGTCGTTTCCCCTTGGGGTGGCCGGTGGCCGCGGCTGACAGGAGGGCGCGCATGCGCGAGGTAGTGCGGCGCGCACCGGTGCGTGGCGGCGGTTGGCGCGGGCAGGGTGGCACTTCCGGTCGCGCGCGCACCGGCCGTTTGGCGCCAAAATGGGCCGAGGCCCCTCGCAGCAACCTGGGGACTAGAAACTTGTAAAGGGGGTCTTTTCTGACCCCTAAATAAAACAAGCTTTGGGTTCGTCTGTAGGGTCCCCTTCTCCATATAGCCCCGGCCGGGTTGCTACCTCCAGCCTGGCCACACAGGAAGTGGGCAACCCGCGGCCCCCGGACACCTCTTGGTCCCTGGCACTCCGGGCTCCAGTTCCGGTCCCCTGGGGTATCAAGGGGTCCCCCGGTGTCCCTGAGCTGCGCATCCCGATGGCGACCTCCAGAGACGGAATTCGCCGGTCGTGGGGGTTAGGGCTCAGGTTCGCGAGCCCGGGCTTTTATCGGGGTTGCTCCTTTACCTGGGACTGTGCCCACTGGGGAAGTCGGATTCTGGAAGGAACTTTCACCAGGCAGCGCAGGGTCAGGGCCCGGGCAGGGTGAAAGCTTAATGGTCCTTTCTAAGAAACCTGTGTCTGTGAGCCACTAGCATCCAGGGAGCCTTGTGTAGGAGACTGGGGGATGGTGGCTAACGTCGGGGTCCCTGCCTATGGTAGTTCATTCCTCTGTGGGACCACTAGCCCCAGCCTCTTGTTCTTTTTTTTCTTTTTTGAGACAGAGCCTCAAGCTGTCACCCTGGATAGAGTGCTGTGGCATCACAGCTCACAGCAACCTCCAATTCCTGGGCTCAAGCGAGTCTCTTGCTCTGCCTCCCACGTAGCTGGGACAACAGGCGCCCGCCACAACGCCCGGCCATTTTTTTTTTTTTGGTTGCAGCCGTCATTGTTGTTTGGCGGGCACAGGCTGGATTCGAACCCGCCAGCTCAGGTATACGTGGCTGGCGCCTTAGCCCGTTGAGCCACAGGCGCCGAGCCCCAGTCTCTTGTTCTTGAAGGGCATTAGTTCATTTCTGAAAACTTGTGCCAAGTGAAGTGTACATCAGTCACAGGAACCCTGTCGAGGCCTGGATGATTTCAACCGGATTTATGAACCCACTTTTGGCATCTTATTTCCCTGGGCTTTTGCTAGGCCAGTTCTGATGTGGGCTTTGGGGGCTGGAGTGGGGAAGATGTATTGATGAACACATCTGTACCTGTGTCTTCCCAAGATCTAACTTGAAATTAAGAAAGTATGGGGCTTCATGATGTTAGACCCAATTCAGAGAAGTTTGGGCCCAACCTTTTCTTGATAGATGGCCTTACTCTGTCTGCTGTGCTAGAGTGCTGTGGTGTCATAACTCACTGCAGTCTGAAACTCCTGGGCTCCGGTATTTTTCCTGCCTCAACCTTCTCAGTGGCTGGGACTATAGGTGCCTGCTACCACACCTGACTAATTTTTCTATTTTTTGTAGAGATAAGACCTTGCAGTGTTGCCCAGGCTAGACTTGAACTCCTGGCCTCAAGTGGTCCTCCCATAGTGCTAGGATTAAGGATTATAAGCGTAAGCTAACATGCCTGCCTAGCCCATCCTTCTTGATAATTCTGGCTCTGCTGTCTTGTCTGATGGCCTCGTACAAGCATATGCTGCTTCTGCATCTGTGGGCTAGGAATAATAACATGGCCTTTCACTTGATATTGGCACATAAAGGCTCACGTGGTAGTAGCTAACTTAGCTTACCTTTTTTAGTTCTAATCAGTCATTAATTACTGAACATTTTATATTTAATTGCAATGAGTTTTTTTTTTTTTTTTTGAAACAGAGTCCTACCCTATGCTCTGAGCAGAGTGCAGTGGCGTCATAGCTCTCTGCAACCTCAGACTCGGCTGTGGGCATCCTGCTGCCTCAGCCTCGGGAAGCCACTGGGATTACAGGCACTCGGCCAGGCTGGGTTTTTCCATTTGTTTTGTAGGAGTCAGGGGGGTCTCACTCTCACTCAGGCAAGTCTCGAACTCCTGAGCTCAAGCAATTCTCCCTCCTAAGCCTCTCACAGTGCTGGGATTACAGGCGTAAGCTACTGTGCGCAGCTGCAATGAGTTCTTAAAAGTGGCTGCTGGCTCGGCGCCCATAGCTCAGTGGTTTAGGGCTCCAGCCACATGCACCAGGGCTGGTGGGTTCGAACCCGGCCAGGACCTGCTAAACAATAACAACTGCAACAAAAAAATAGCTGGGCATTGTGGCAGGTGCCTGTAGTCCCAGCTACTTGGGAGGCTGAGGGAAGAGAATTGCTTAAGCCCAAGAATTTGAGGTTGCTGTGAACTGTGACACCACGGCCCTCTACTGATGGTGACGTAGTGAGACTCAAAAAAAAAAAAAAAGTGGATGCTGCAGTAGTTAACTGCCAGGAAGCAGGGATTCCTGCTGAAGTCTGTTTCTAGCCAAAACCTTTCCCCTCAGCTAGAGGTGGCCAACAAGCCACTGGCTCAGGGGCTCTATTGGGCTTTCACAAGTGTCTTGTTTAGCTAAATTTGAATACCTTTAGGTGAGTCTTACTATAGACCATTGGCTGGGGGCAGTGACTCACACTTGTAATCCTAGAATTTTGTGTGGCAGAGGCAGGAGGATTGTTTGAGGTCAGGAATTTGAGACCAGCCTGAGCAACATAGTGAAACTCTGTCTTTATACACAAAAAAAAAATTAGCCAGGAGTGGTAGTACACACCTGTAGTTCTAGCTATGTTGGAGGCTGAAGCAGGAGAATGCCTGTTTGACTCTAGGCATTTGAGGACTGATGATGCCACTCCACTACCAGCCCTAGCAACAGAGTGAGACTCTGTCTCCAATAAAACCCAAAAAATCCACCATTAATCCTGTTTCCATATTTCGTCAAACTTATTGTAGGCGATGGAGTTTTGGATGCTTGCTTTTGACTGTCATAAATGTTGAAAGTATCACTTTATGTGAATCACTCGCCTGATTTTTTCCTACTTAAAAGTATTTCAGGGTGGCGCCTGTGGCTCAAAGGAGTGGGGCGCCGGCCCCATATGCCGGAGGTGGTGGGTTCAAACCCAGCCCCGGGCCAAAAACAGAAGAGAGGAAAAAAAAAAAAGTATTTCGTTGTGTGACAAATACGTAAACACAGCATCTGTCTCTTAAACTTACATTTACGAATGGAGGTATAACTTTTTTTTTTTTTTTTTTTTTTTTGAGGCAGAGCCTCAAGCTGTCATCCTAGATAGAGTGCTGTGGCATCACAGCTCACAGCAATCTCCGGTTCCTGGGCTCAAGCGAGTCTCCTGCCTCTGCCTCCCAAGTAGCTGGGACTACAGGCACCCGCCACAATGCCCGGCCATTTTTGGTTGCAGCCATCGTTGTTTGGTGGGCCCGGGCTGGATTTGAACCCGCCAGCTCAGGTGTACGTGGCTGGCGCCTTAACTCGTTGAGCCACAGGCGCCGAGCCTTTTTTTTTTTTTTTTGAGACACAGCCTCAAGCTGTCACCCTGGACAGAGTGCTGTGGCATCACAGCTCACAGCAACCTCCAATTCCTGGGCTCAAGTGAGTCTCTTGCCTCTGCCTCTCAAGTAGCTGGGACTACAGGCGCCTGACACAACGCCCGGCCATTTTGTTTTGGTTGCAGCCATCATTGTTTGGCGGGCCTAGGCTGGATTCGAACCCGCCAGCTCAGTATGTGGCTGGCGTCTTAGCCTGTTGAGCCATAGGCGCCGAACCAACTTTTTTTTTTTTTTTTTGTAGAGATAGTCTCACTTTATTGCCCTGGGTAGAGTACCGTGGCGTCACATAGCTCAAAGCAAACTCCAGCTCCTGGGCTTAGGCGATTCTCTTGCCTCAGCCTCCCAAGTAGTTGGGACTACAGGCGCTTGCCACAACACCCAGCTATTTTTCTGTTTTGCAGTTCGGCCAAGGCCAGGTTTGAACCCGCCACTTTCAGTATATGGGGCTGGCGCCCTACTCAATGAGCCACAGGCGCCGCCCTGGAGGTATAACTTTTTTTTTGAGACAGAGCCTCAAGCTGTCACCCTGGAGAGAGTGCCGTGGCATCACAGCTCACAGCAACCTCCAATTCCTGGGCTCAGGCGAGTCTCCTGCCTCCGCCTCCCAAGTAGCTGGGACTTCAGGTGCCTGACACAATGCCTGGCCATTTTTTGGTTGCAGCCGTCATTGTTGTTTGGCGGGCCCGGGCTGGATTCGAACCCGCCAGCTCAGGTGTACGTGGCTGGTGCCTTAGCCTGTTGAGCCACAGGCACCGAGCCATCGTTTGTGAACCTTTGTCACTTCTGGTAACTTGTGTTTATACAGGTTGAATATCCCTTATCTGAAATGCCTGGACCAGAAGTGCTTTAGATGTCAGATTTTTGCATTTTGGAATAGTCATATGTCGCTTAAGATGATGGAGATATGTTCCAAGAAATTCATAGGTGATTTTTGTTGGGCAAACCTGGATAGTGTAGCCTACCATATAGCCTAGGTATGTATATAGTTAACTATATACATACCTAGGCTATATGGTATAGACCAGGAGTCCTCAAACTACGGCCCGCGGGCCACATGAGTTGGCGTGAATTGTATTTGTTCCCGTTTTGTTTTTTACTTCAAAATAAGATATGTGCAGTGTGCATAGGAGTTTGTTCATAGTTTTTTTTTTTTAAACTATAGTCTGGCCCTCCAGTGGTCTGAGGGACAGTGAATTGGCCCCCTGTTTAAAAAGTTTGAGGACGCCTGGTATAGACTATTGCTCCTAGTCTACAAACCTGTACAGCATGTTACGGTAATGAATGCTGTAGTTATTTGTAATACATTGGTATTTGTGTACCTAAACATCTAAATAGAAAAGGAGCGGTAAAAATGTAGTATTATTTTATGGGACTTACACTCAAATATGCGATCTATCATTGACCAAAATAACATTCTGTGGCACATGACTTTGTTTGCATCCTTTTGTCTCTACAAAAAAAAAAAGTTTCACTTTATCACCCTTGGTCTAGTGCCGTGGCGTCAGTTTACAGCAACCTCCAGCTCTTGGGATTAGATGATTCTCTTGCCTCAGCCTCCCGAGTACCTGGGACTACAGGCACCCGCCACAATGCCTGGCTATTTTTTTGTTGTTGTTTGGCTGGGGCCGGGTTTGAACCCACCACCCTCAGTATATGGGGTCAGCACCCTACTCACTGAGCCTCAGGTGCCACCTTTTTTTTTTTTTTTTTTAAGACAATCTCACTTTGTTGCCCTCGGTAGAGTGCTGTGGCCTCACAGCTCAGCAACCTCCAACTCTTGGCCTTAAGCGATTCTCTTACCTCAGCCTCCCAAGTAGCTGGGACTACATGCGCTCACCACAACACCCGGCTATTTTTTGGTTGCAGTTGTCATTGTTTGACAGGCCCAGGCTGGATTCAAACCTGCCAGCTCTGGTGTATGTGGCTGACGCCCTAGAGGCTCTCCTATAGGCGCTGAGCCACCCTATTTGCATTCTACCTACTGGTTCTGTATCCCTCATCCAATGCCTGAAATGCCCCAGTGAGCATTTCCTTTAAGTGTCCTTGTCATTGCTCAAAAAGTTAATAGATTTTGGAACACTTCAGATTTTCAGATCAGGGATACTCACCCTATATACAGGTTTTTTGTTTTGTTTTGTTTTCTTGAGGCAGGGTTTTGCCCTATTTCTAGAGTCCGGTGGTATCATCATAGCTCACTGCAACTTCAAACTCCTGGGCTCTATTGACCCTTGGGCCTCAGCCTCCCAAGTAGTTTAGACTACAGGTGTGCTACCACACCTTGCTAAATCTTGTATTTTTTTGTAGAGACAAGGTTTTCCTTTTGCTCAGGCTGGTTTTGAACTCCTTCCCTCAACAGTCCTTCTGCCTCAGAATTCCAAAGTGCTAGGATTACAGGCGTGAGTCACTGCACTGGTTGTAGCTTCCTTTTGAGCTCCATCAAATACTTAATAGTAGAAAGTATTTTCAGTGTTTGGATTTCTAGGTCTTTAACTTTGTTTTGAGGTATAGTATACTCCAAGTCTTCTAAAACCATGCCTTTCAGGGCAAGCCACATTTTCCAGCTTGATTTCTTTCTTTGAGTTGCCATAATTTGCACAGCAAAAGTAATAGTCTCTCACTTGTCTTCCTGCTGTCAGTCAGATTCATTTTTTTGAGACAGTGTCTCACTTTGTTGCCCCCAGTAGAGCACTGTGGCATCATAGCTCACAGCAACCTCAAACTCTTTGGCTCAAGTGATCCTCTTACCTCAGCCTCCAGAGTAGCTGGGACTATAGGCGCCAGTCACAACACCCGGCTATATTTAGAGAAAAGGTCTTGCTCTAGTTCAGGCTTGTCTCAAATTCGTAAGCTCTGGGGATCCACTCATCTTGACCGCCCAGAGTACTAGGATGACAGGCGTGAGCCACCATGCCTGGCTTTTCAGATACATTTTTATAAAGTAGAAACTGTGTTCCTCTTAAAACACAAACTGGAGCCAATGGTTACCCTGTTCCACACACTGCCTGGCACTCTTGGCCTGAAGTCTAGGTTTTTTTTTTTTTTTGAGACAGAGCCTCAAGCCGTCGCCCTGGGCAGAGTGCTATGGCATGACAGCTCCTAGCAACCTCCAACTCCCGGGGAATTGCTCAAGCAATTCTCCTGCCTCCGCCTCCCGAGTAGCTGGGACTACAGGCCCCTGCCACAACACTTGGCTATTTTTTGGTTGCATTATTTGGCGGGCCCGAGCTGGATTCGAACCCACCAGCTCAGGTGTATGTGACTGGTACCTTAGCTGCTTGAGCCACAGGTGCCGAACCTGAAGAATAGAATATTTATCTGGGCTCGGCACCTGCAACTCAGCAGGCTAAGGCGCCAACCACGTACACCTGAGCTGGCGGGTTCGAATCTATTCTGGGCCCGCTAAACAGTGGTGGCTGCAACCAAAAAATGGCTGGGTGTCGTGGCGGGCGCCTGTAGTCTCAGCTACTTGGGAGGCAGAGGCAGGAGACTCGCTTCAGCCCAGGAATTGGAGGTTGCTGTGAGCTGTGATGCCATGGCACTCTCTCCAGGGTGACAGCTTGAGGCTCTGTCTCAAAAAAAAAAAGAAAAAAAAATAAATATCTGTCTGCCTGCCTCATGTGTGCTCCTCTCAAGTTACATAGGCCTTGTTTCATGTTCTCTGAGAACAACCAATGGGAGGCTAGATTCATTTTACCTATTACCCAAGCTGGCTGCTAATCATTCATTCTTACAGTTTTTTTACATGTAGGGTTTTGCTCTGGCACAGGCTAGAGTGCCATGGTGCAGTCATTGCTTACTGTAACCCTGAGTTCCTGGGCTCAAGTGATCCTCCTTCCTTACTCTCTTGAGTAGCTAGGACTATTGGTGTGTGTCACCAGATCCAGCTGATTTTTTTTTTTTTTTTTTGAGACAGAGCCTCAAGCTATCACCCTGGGTAGAGTGCTGTGGCATCACAGCTCACAGCAACCTCCAACTCCCAACTCCTGGGCTAAAGCCATTCTCCTGCCTCCACCTCCCAAGTAGCTGGGACCACAGGCAGCTGCCACAATGCCCAGCTATTTTTGGTTGCAGCCGTCATTGTTGTTTGGCAGGTCCGGGCTGGATTTGAACCCGCCAGCTCAGGTGTATGTGGCTGGTGCCTTAGCCGTTTGAGCCATAGGCGCTGAGCCAGACCCAGCTGATTTTTGTTTTTTTGTTGGGGTGGAGTCTCACTGTGTTGTCTAGGCTGGTTGTAAACTCCTGGCATCAAGTGGTCCTCCTGCCTCACCTGCTAGGATTACAGAAGTATGAGCCACTCTGGTTGGCCTACTAATTTTTTTTTTTTTTTCCTCTGGAGACAGTCTGTGTCATCCTTGGTAGAGTGTCGTGGCATCACAGCTCACAGCAACCTCAAAGTCTTGGGCTTAAGCAATTCTCTTGCCTCAGCCTTCTAAGTAGCTGGGACTACAGGCGCCTGCCACAATGCCCGGCTATGTTTTGTTGTTGTTGTCATTGTTTAGCAGGCCCGGGCCAGGTTTGAACCTGCCAGCCCGGGTGCATGTTGCCAGTTCCCTGATCACTGAGCATGGATGCTGAGCTGATTTATACATATATATATGTGTGTGTGTGTGTGTATAAAATTTTCATTTTATTTGAAAATGTTTCAATTTGTCACCCTGGATAGAGAGCTGTGGCATATAGCTCACAGCAATTTCAAATTCTTGGGCTCAAGCAATCCTCTTGCCTCAGCCTCCAGAGTAGCTGGGACTATAGGCACCCACCACAATGCTGGGCTATTTTTTTAGAGACAGGCTTTTGCTCTAGCTCACCCACCTTGGCCTCCTAGAGTGCTGGGATTATAGGCTTGAGCAACTACGCACAGCCCCAACCTCAAACTCTCAGGCGCAAGTTATTCTCCTGTCTTGGTCAATACTTGGTCATTTATTTATTTTATATATATATATATATATATATATATATATATATATATATATTTTTTTTTTTTTTTTTTTTTTTTTTTTTTTTTTTTGTATACAATAAGCGGGTGGCGGGTTTTTTGTGGCATAACAAAGACTGGAAACACCAAC
>CAUYRH010084542.1:0-29935 GCA_963574655.1 Perodicticus potto
TCTGAGATCTTTTCATCAAACTGTTTAACACAGCCTTCATGGCATTTTCTTAGTTACTGTATGAAGGCATTTGTACACTGCATTCAGTAAGTTCCACCTGTACCCTTCCAAGATGCACTGTAGATGTGGCCCCACCAATTACCTCCCTCAAGGATTATTTTTCATGTTGCCTATGACCATTCTCAGAGTTGGGGAGGTGTCTCTCCAAGATCAGACCCAGGCAGGATCACTCTGTTGTTGGATCTTTGTAGGGAATGATCCTGTGTAGCTCCTCTGGGACTACCCCACTCAGGGAGTTCTGGCTGTGGGAGCAGCTCCGGAGTGTGGCACGCCCAGATCAAGCAGCTGGACATGGGATGGGGCACCTGGTGGCCTTTGCAAATGGAGCCCATACCCCCAGCAGTCTCTGGCTGGGAGGAGGGCTCCAGAGGGAGGGTGGCAGGCCAAAGCCAGGCAGGGCACAGGTTGGTGCTGTGTGGGTGGGAGTCTTGACTGACTTCCTGGCCACTGCTGGTGGCAGGCCAAGGCCCAGCAGGGTGCCAATTGGGGCAGCGTGGGGGTCCTGGCAGGTGTCCCAGTAGAGTTCCTGGCCTCTGCTGGCAGTAGGTCAAAGCCGGGTAGGGTGCCAATCAGGGCTGTGTGGGTGTCCCAGTGGAGTTCCTGGCCTGGAGGCTGGCGGGGGCTCGGTGGGGCCCTGGAGTCTCTTATCTGGTGGGCTGCCTGGTCTGGCAGGTAGGGAGGGTGGGCGCTGCTCAAGTCCTCCTCCCTCAGTTTCAGCAGAGGTCAGGCTTCTGGTGTGTCAGGTAAGGGGGGAAATGTCCTGGAAGTTCAGAATGGTGGAAAACTTTAGTTCAGTTTTTCTGCCTGAAGGTTGGTTTCTTGAAGTTGCTGCTTGCCTCAAAGTTGACCTGCAGTTATCACTTCTCTCTCTCTTGGCTGGGCTTCCAGTCTTCAGCTCAATTGGGCAGTTTCTGGAGGTTATCTTTCCTTTTGGACAGGAGCCTCTGTCGGAAGCTGTTTCCAGTCGGCCATCTTGCTCCTCCCCTCTGTTAAATACAATTGTTGACTGATTAATATTAAGTCCAAAATTTCTTTGTTTAGCTTCTTATTGGAGGATCTATTCAACACTGCCAAAGGAGTGTTAAAATCTCTGACTATTATGGAGCTGGAGGAAATGAAATTGCTCATGTCTGTTAGTGTCTCTCTTATAAATTGAGGTGAATTCTGGTTGGATGCATAATAGTTAATAATTGAAATCTCATCATATTGAGTGTTACCCTTAACAAATACGAAGTGACCATCCTTATCTTTCCTTACTTTTGTTGGTTTAAAGCCTATTGTATCTGTGAATAAAATTGCAACACTTGCTTTTTTCTGATTTGCATTTGCTTGAAATATAGATGACCATCCCTTCGCCCTGAGTCTATATTTGTCTTTTAAGATAAGATGAGATTCTTGTATGCTGTAGATATCTGGCCTGAGTTTTTGTATCCAGTCAGCCATTCACATTAATTGTAAATATTGATAAGCCTGACAGAAATTGGGGTATTGAGGTTTTCAAAAGTCAAGTGGACATTTTTAATCCTTTCATCACTGTGGAAGTTCAAATTTGATCAAAAGTTTCTGAGTGAGTTTACTTTTGTGGTGAAGGATTGTGCTGGTCATTATGGAGGATTGTTCTGAGAATATCCTGGAGAGCTGGTTTAGTTATGGAAAATTTCTTCAATATGTGAATGTCATTAAAGTTTTTAATATCTCCATCATAAATGAAACTCAGTTTTGCTGGATACAGGATCCTGGGTTAAAAGTTATTTTGTTTTAAGAGATTAAAAATCAATGACCACCCTCTTCTAGCTTGAAAGGTTTCAGCAGAGAGATCTGCAGTCATTCTAATATTCTTCCCCTTATAGATATGGCACTCTTACATCTGGCTGCTTTCAGAATTTTCTTCTTCATATTAACTTTAGTGAAGTTAATTATAATGTGTCTAAGAAATCACCTTTAGGAATTCCTATAAGGAGAATATTAGTTTTCTTCAAATTATCTCAGACCTCTCTGACAGAATGATCCATTTTGGCACTCTACTTCTCATCCTCTTTGAGTGTTTGGGATCATTCAAAAGCTTTGTCTTCAATGTTAGAAATCCTTTCTTCTGCTTGCTCCATTCTGTTACTGAGAGATTCTACTGTATTTCTCAGATCTTTGAGGGCTGCAGGTTCTTGTCTCAATGTGTCAAAATCTTTGGTCATTTTGTCTTTGAATTCATTGAATTCTTGAGACAACTTTGGAAATGCTCCTTGAATTTCTAATTCCAGATTTACCTCTATTGTATTAGTCTTATTTACAATCCAAATTCTGAATTCAATTTCTGACTTCTCAGCCATTTGTTTATGAATGGGATCTTCTGTTGTGTCCTCCATGTTTTTCCTTGGGGGAGTTGATCTACTTTGGTTATTCATGTTACCAGAGTTTTTCAGCTGATTCCACCCTGTGATTATTTTACACCATTGGCTAGAGGAGTAGATAAGGTGGGTTGTGGGCTCCTGGAGTGATTAACTTGCCCTTTTCCCCAAGAGCAGGGACTGGTGACTGCAGGTTTTCCCCTACAGTTTTGCAAAGGACCTGTACAATGCTATGGCCTGAGACACTGGAGACCTGGTTGGTGTGGTGGAGCTAAGTGGCTCTGTCTTGTTTTCAGCTGCTCTCTGTCCTACCCTAGTGAATCAGTTACTCTGGGTTGAAGTCTCAGCTGTGGAGAAATACTAGCAATTAAGTCACCCTGCCTGGAAAAGGAAAATCAAACCTTCCTACAACCTCATACCCAGGGTATCACTTTGGATAGTCCTTCAGGTGATTGGCCCATTTTCAATAGTTCCAAATCAATTGTCTCAGTCAGCACCTGGTCTCAAGTGGGAGAGTTCAAAAGGTCTCTGGCAACTAGATAGCAGGGGTCTGCTGTTAGTTTGAATATGACTTGCTCCCATGCTTCATGGAGGCAGAAGGATCCACCCAGCAAATTAATTCATCTGGGAAGTTTGATGCCTCCTTCCCCATCTTGCACCTCTGTCACACCCAGTCACTGGTAACCCCGCAGGGCTGTGACCCAGTTTCCTCCAATGAGCAGATGCACCAGGGCTTTGCGCCTGCCTGAATCACAGGATCTATGTCTCCTTGGCCAGGCCACTGCACTCTACCACCATCCAGCAGGGGGAGCTGGGGTCTGACGACCCCTGGTATTTAATGGAAGCTGGGGTGGTTCATTCAGTTCCAGCCCACCCCTGATTGATGTTGCTGATACTTATATTTTTGCAGAATTTATGTTTGTGTCCCAGCTATTTTCCCCTGCAGACCGAGCGCTGTTTGAGTTCACAGAAACTGTGACTCAGTCCCAGTCTGTGCTGCTGCCTGGAGCTGGATTGTCTGTCTCCACTGGACTCTGTATTGGGGCTGGTGCAGTTAGAGCTCACACTCAGCTCTCAGTTCCTGCCTCTCCCTGACTGCTTTTGTCTCAGCTATGATCCCCTGAGGTCTGGGTGCTTCTTAGGCTCACTAAAGTAGTCCTTCTGACTCGTCCCCGCCCTGGGAGTATGTCATCTCTGTGTTTGCATGTATTCTAGTGTATGTTCCCACCATGTGCCCTCCAGAAGGTACTGCCTCAAGCATACCCTTTGCTCATGGAGCCTGAGTTTCTGTCCGAGATCTGTTCTGCCAGTGGCTGCCACTGGAGAAGATGCCCAGCTTTCTCTTGTTGCCCAGAGAGGCAGTGAATGTCTCTCAAAAATATCCCCAGGGGTGTGAGCCCTATTGTTCTAGTGTTCCCACTGCTGCCACTGCTGCTCTGTGCCACAGGGTACCACCTCTCTCTCTCCCATATGGTTCCCTCAGTCCACTGTCTTCTCTTAACAACCGTGCTGCTGAATCAGCACAGGCCTGCAACAGCCCACACCTTGTCCACACTTCTAGAGAAAAATGCCCAAGAATCTGGAGTCCATGGTGGACAGACTTCCAGACCTCAGGGTGAGAGTGGAGGGGAGTGCTGGGAGTTCAGAAGTGCAGGTAGAGAATATATTAATTTTTATACAGTTTTATGCCTGGCAGGAGAGTGCCATGGCACATGAGTAGGGGGCGGAGTTCCAGTTTTTAGAGGGTCTCTCCCATGGGATAACATAGGAAGATATCTGAACTCTGCTCACTTGTTTGTAGAAAGTATACTGAGAGCTGTTCTCATGGAGGAGGGGACTCCCATCTACTTGGCAAGGGACTTTGTACCTATTGTTTGTTTCCTTGGGGTCACGGCTCACATCAGGAGAGTTGATGTGTGTCCAACCTTCTCTCTTGGCTCAGCTTCAAACCATCAGTTTACTTGCTAAACTTCTGTCCTTTAACTCTTCTTCTGGGCAGGAGCCTCTGTGGAAAGCTGGCTGCAGTTGGCCATCTTGCCTCCCCCCCAGTATTAATTCTTTAGCTGGAGTAGTCCTTTAAATTTCTGAGCCTTAGATTTGATTACAGCAGAAAAAGGAGGCACATGGGTCTTTTTGAGAGAGGAATATTTCTTCATGAACCAGTCAGGAATAATCTTGAGCAAAGTAAAAGACCTCTGTGAATGAATCAATCTGAGACAAACAAATCTTGAATCATCTAATCCCTGTTTCTTATTCGATTCCTGGGCTTCTTGTTAATTTCCTATTTTAGGGCCACTAATTATGATCCTTCTCGTTCTCAGTTTCAGATCAGTAATCCTCTGCCTCATTTTCTGATTTATTGACCAGGCAATCACATGAAAAAATCTGCTCATATCCTCACTCTATGTGGATGTCAGCCAATTCATACTGAAGACCCAAGAGTATTCCTGTAAACACCACTCCCATCCCCCTCCCATTTTCCTTACAGGTAGCCCACACCACCCTTTGACCCACAGAAGCAGTCAAAGGGGCACAATGCCCATCACCCCGCCTCCTTATAATAGACTAAAAAGACTAGGATGATAGGGCCAATGTAGGGACCAGCCCAAATAGAACCATCCCTACCAGGAAGGAATGAATGTCCTCTGAACTCTTATATTTTCATCCACCTTAATCTACGTCCTTTCTCAGACTCAGCTCACTCACACCCGAGTGGAATAAGGTCACATTGCTCAAACAGAACCTGGACTCTGATTCCTTTCATTCACATCTCAGAATAATCTCTCATTTTTGGTCTTTATCCTCATAGTAACTTCATTTTAATGATTTGTATCTGCTTGTTTATGTAAAAGGTGTCTTGTCTTTCTGTTTTTGCAATCTGTTAGTGGATTACCTGCTATGGACACCAAAGTTTGGTTTAATACTAAATAGTATAATTGTTTGTATGTTTTCTCTCCTGCCTTTTCTGGAGAGGATTTCTGAACCTGGAGATTCTATTTCTAATTAGATTTCCCTGACATTAGTTTATGGTAGATATTCAAACTACTGAATGTTTTGGTCCTCTAAAACTCCCTTTTAAACATTCAAGGGTGATTCATTTCTGTTGTATATTTTAAATGAATTTTTGCTCCCAAAAGTAGAATTATTATTTGAGACTGGATTTGTCCTCTCTTAGGGATAATTCTAACCATCATATTCTTGGCATAATTGATTTCAGGTTCTTTAAAAGTGTTATATCCATTTTTTGAAAGTAATCACTAAACAATTTAGGACCCTATTAAAGTTGTTCTGTGTATATATTAGTTTGTTTATGCCACAAAACTACCATAGCCTGGGTGGTTTAAATAAGAGAAATTTATTTTCTTACATTTTTGGAGGCTAAAAGTTCAACATCATGATTTCAGCACGGTTACTTTCTTCTGAGATCTCTCTCTCCTTGATTTGTAGATGGCTGCCTTCTCCCTAAATCTCTCCTTTTCTCCAGGTCTTCCCTCTGAGAATGTTTCTATCTTAATCTCTTCTTTTTATAAGAACACCTGTCATATTGGGTTAGGGCACATATTAATGTCTTCATTTTAATTCAATTCCCACTGCTTTGAAGACCCTATCTCCAAATAGACTAGAATTCTGAGCTATGGGGTATTAGGACTTCAACCTGTGAATTTTTAACAAACACAATTTAGTGTGTACACATTTAAGTTGTTATTCAATTACGTGCAAAGATAGTTTTATCAAAATGCCCTGGAAACCAGAATATGACTATCACTTAAAATAGTTTTAATGGTACTAGCATACAGCATTCTATTTGTCTTAGTCACTAGGACCAAAATCTCCAAAATCTCTCCCTTATTTTTTGTTTGTTTCTAAGAATATAGGATTTTTTTTGAATAACAATGGATATTGCTGACTAGTTCCTTCAAAGAAATAACAAAACGTTTTATAGAAAAATGTACACCAAATCTTCTGTAAATGCACCCGAGAAATTTGAAAACATACGCCACATCTTTTTTATGGTCTCATATCGGCATAGTAAATTACCTCCATTTTGGTGGGGGGAATAAAGATAGGGGTTATGTTGCCCAGGCTGTGTATTGCCTGGTTGGTCTTAAACTCTTGGCCTCAAGAAAGCCTCCTGCTTCAGCCTCCCAAAGTGCTGGAAGTGTAGGTTTTACCTTCTAAACATGGCAAAATAAAATGTCTTTATTTTTGACTCCACTCCAAATCACATGCATCTGAAGTTAGCCCCAAATAGTACTTATGGCCTCTAATTAAAACTCAATTCTCTTCATGTGCATGATTGTATGTATGGGAGAAGAGATAACAAATGTACATATTTTGCATTTACTTGCATATACTTGCATTCATTAAGAAATTAGTGCTTCTCCCAGGTACATTTTGGTGACCTATGAAGTGACTTGCCACTAAGCCTGAGCCCTGGAGGAAGGAGAAGGATGAGGAAATGTTAAACTGTGGACATATTTTCTCCTCAGACATTATATTTGTCTCCTTCTATTAGATTTATTTTTGGCATACAGAAGAGCACATCCATATGGGGAGCATTTTAAAATTGCTTGTGAAGAACAGGCATATTTCCAAGAGGAAATGTAACCTTGCCTTCATCTGGAGTATCAGATCAATGCACTGTAAAAGATCATGTTCAGTTACCTCATTTTTTTTGAATTAGAATTAATGGCTCATTAGTCTTGATCATATCAATATTATAACACCACTTACATTTGGTAGAAAAGGGAAGAAGGCTGATGGAGTGCATTTACTCCCCTTTACTCTCAGTGAATAGATTGTGCACCAGCCTTAGGGAAAACCAGCAGTTCATGGAGGTGGCCCTTTTCAAACAGGCTCATTTAGGGCAAATGTGAACTCTTGTACAAAGCTCTTGGAAGAAGAGTTAAAAGTTTCTAAAGGTTTAGGTCACCAGGGACACATATCAGTGTTTCCTCCTATTATTTGGCAGCTGGCCAGAGCGGGGGAACCAGACACTCTCAGCATTTCTTTGGCCACATGTTGGACCATATGTTGGAAACTGGAAAAAAAAAATTAAGAGTCTTTTGAACACCTCTCCTATATGGAATTCCAACTATAAGGAAGCATATATTTATGTGGGGCTCAGAGAGAGATGTAGTTTGACTCTTTTGAAATAAAAATAAGAAATATTATAAGGTACAAGATGACATTATTTAAGATTTTCTTTCTCTTCTGGTTCCTAAATTATGCCAAAAAGAAAAAGTAACCAAATAGGCTCTAAAATTAAAGAAAGCAAAGGAAAACAAAAGATAATAACATAAGCAAACCCTAGAGCAAGAGTCAGGAACTCTAGCTGTACTCCTGTCTCACCATGGCACTATGGGTGGTGATTACGCCTTACTTTTTGTCTGCAGGGCACTTTTTCCCTTCTGGGAGCTGCCTCCCCCCTCTACTCAAACAGACCTGGTTGGACTGTCAACTATACCATGTTAGTATTTAACCTCCCTGGCCTGAGGGATTGACTGTCCTTCATGCCAATTCAGGCCAGTTGGTGTCTTCCCTGGGATTTTACTGGAACTATTAGAAAACAGACACTCGCTTTTCACTGGGATTATGAATTGAAATAGTGAAAACTGGCAGTTTCTGCTGTCCACCTTGTCATATAAAGCCAACTTAGGGGAAGGCAGGGCTGAGAACTGCCCAGAAATAATCATAGCTGGGCGACAAAGGCTGTATTTAAATTCCTAGATCCCACTAAGTCTGGAGTTGATCACCCCTGGAATTTCTTTTGGTGTCAGGCAGGACACTTTACCCAGTTTCATTTGGGACATTGTTCCTGGGAACCTGCTGGTTACACTTTGTACATTCTGATTAACCCCTCTGAGATTCTTTCTCATTTGTGAAGAAACAATCCATTTAGGCCAGGCGATTCCTAAGTTTCTGTATCTACACTTTTAAAGACTCTAAACCTAAATATTTTGGCACATTTTAAATAATAATTTATTTTGAGAATCTTTATCCTCAGACAGACAATAAGTCTCAGACATCTCAAAAATTTCTCTCAAAAATTTCCTCCAATTCTTGGAACTTATACATAGAGTTAAATTATATTAACAATGACTGAAGGGTTTGGTGAGAAAATTATTAGGATTGACAGTATCAGAGAGAAGTATTTAAAACTCTCTTAAGAATTTAAGAAGCAAATAGCTTTCAGAAAGAGAAGGAGATATGATGAAAATCTATTATCTGTTTATTAATGTACACCTAAGTGTTAAATGGAGCTATTACATCTCCTTGAAAGCAATAAAACTAATTATTTTCTAAAATATAATGAATTCTCTAAATACAATAATTAATAATATCTCTATATTAGATAAAATACCATTAATTGTATAATTAATAATATGTTCTAAAATATAATAATAATCACAACTTGGCAATCCATTCAATTATTTCAACTCTTTGCACCTATCAACATATAGAATCAAAGTTCTTTTATGCAAATGTCCTCCAAAAATTTATTTTCCTTCAGTGGTATGACTACATGCTGGCAAAAAAATTAGAATTTCAATAGAGAAGAGAACACACAATATCTCTTGTGAAAAGCATTCAAGAACTTGGTGATGTTGTCAAAGATTAGCTGCCATGATTAAAAAGTAAATAATAGAAAGTGTCCTGAGTCCAGATGTCTTTCATTGCTTCTTATCTAGCTTTCTTAAACTTAGGCAGAAAGGAGACTAAATTAAGGGGTAGTTATGGTATGCTTTAAAAATATTTTTAAAAAGTGGAATTGGAATGTTCCCAGCACAAAGAAATTACAAATGTTTGAGATGATGGATACTCCAATATTCTGATTTGATCATTACACATTGTATGCCTGTATCATGTTACCTACACATTTATACAACTATTATGTACCCCCAATAATTAAAAACTAAAAACAATTTAAAAAGTAATTAATATAAATAGTCTTCCTTTTCCTACCCTTGGAGAGAGGCTCGCAAAATTTACTGAGCTAATTTTTAAACAGAATTTGGTATGGATGGGTCATTTTGATACCTCTGAAAACATGACATCTCTTTGCCAAACAGGCTCAAAAGAACAGGAACACTTAGCATTTGAAGCACCTGAAAGTTATTTGCTAACACATTCCACATCTCTTCATGCTATGAGTGCGGATTGCAAAAGCAGGATTATAATGATCAGAGTGGGGAATACAGGCTTGAGTAAGCAGCGCCAATATTAAAACATAGCTTTTGGGCAGCACCTTTTGCTCAAAGAAGTAGGGCGCCAGCCCCATATGCCGGAGGTGGCAGGTTCAAACCCAGCCCTGTCCAAAAACTGCAAAAAAACCAAAAAAAGCCCGCCCAACTCATAGCTTTTGATGATGTTATTGTAGGGCTGTCTCACAGTTTGCCTACTGGACCAACAGCTCTCTGGAGTGTCCTCATCCTTCACGCCCTCCACCTTTCCTTGGACTTCTTACTGTCATGTGCAGTATGTTGGATACTTACTATTGTGTGGTGCTCTGTGAGTGCTTTGCCTGAGGTTTTGGAAGAATAGCCTTGTTTTAGTTGTGGGGTCTCTAATGTATCATCAAGAGCCAGAGGGAAAATGTAATCTATTTTCTAATGCAGAAGTGACTTAGGAAATCCCTCATGGGTAAGTTCATCTCTGACTATTTTTGAGAGTGTTTTCCAGCACTAATTTATAAGAGTAGATTCTGTGGTTTGAGTGCCTCTGCAGAAGATAGCAGACATGAAGTGTTTGGTGAGAGAATAGGTGTCCATTATCAACTTTATGCAGCTCTGTGCAAGCAAGCTGACAAAAAATAAAGGTGTCTGTGCTCAATTAATTCCTAACAACATATCCAGAGAATGAATTCATCCAACAAGCATTTCTAAATTCCCTGTAGGGTATATATATTCCTGTCTAGGTTAGTAGTTCTTAAACTTTGATGTGCATTAGGGTCACCTGAGGAGTTTATAAAATTTCCAATTCCTGAGTCCCATCCCAGAAATACTGATACAGCAAATCTGGGACAGAGTATAAGAATCTGATTTCCATGCGAGGGGTTGGCAAACACACTTGGTTCTCTAAATCACTGTTCTAAGTGCTGTGGGGACAGTATAAATTCCTCTTTGACAACCACTCAGTCATAAGGCCCAGGTGAAGACCAGTGGTCCACACAGGTGAGCCACATGGTGGGGAAACCCACAGAATGCCAGATAATGGTATTATTGCTCAGGGACAATTATTTAGAGTAGGGTGGGCTACAGTTAGAGGTGAGGGAGTTTTATGAAAGATTTAAAAGACTTCTAACATAGTCAAATATAATCCAACCATTCCATTTTTTTTTCCACCGAGGAAAAGTTAAAAAGAAGTCAGAGAAGTTAAATGACTGACCCATAGACACTCAGCAGAGAGCTGAAGGGCAAGGACTGGAAGCAGAGTCTTCTAATTTCATGTCCAAGACACTCACTCCCATAAGCAACCCTTGGACAGCTTGCCCTGGATGCAATTAAAGAGGATACACAGAGTAGTGTCCTACTAAAATGACATGGGAGAACATTACCAAATATTAATATTGTTTTTAAATTTGCGTTAACAAAGTAGTGGAAGAGATATGTTGATAATTTTAGTGATATGCAGATAGTATTACAGATGGAAGAAAGGGGTATGCCAGGATTCACTTATATTATCTTTTCATATTTTCATCACTGACTCGGATATTCACAGATACTACATTAATTAATCATTATTTAATGCTATTTTTTTACATGTATAAGTTTGTTTAACCTTCTCAAGAAAATGACCATAGAAGTCAGGGTAGTATATTATCCCTAATATAGAGATGAGAAAACTAAGACCAAGAAGGACTTAGAAACTTGTCCAAGTTTGCAAGACTATTAAGTGGTGAAATGTAATGCAAATAAAGGTGTTTGCTTTCCTAGTTCTCTTAAACCACCATTTGCTCCAGAAGGTTCAAAATTTGCATATAATGGCTCCATGCTTGGAGAAGTGGACAGATTATTGGATGACAGGATTGAGATTTTTGAAAAGGTCCTGGTAGACTGCAATTAATGATGTAATTTAACATGTATTGGTGTAAAATTCTACATTTAAATTTTTTAAAAAATCAGCTGTACATATACATTAGAGTATAGTTAGTAAGTCTTGACTTAAATACAATTTATATAAAAAAGTCTTAGGAGTTTTAGCTGACTCTGTACTTATATGAACATATAATGTAAATTGGCTGTCAAAAGCTTATACATTCTTAGGCATAAGGCAAAATAAGGAAGATAAGAGTCCAATTACAATTTAGATATATTAGGTCTCACTTGGAGTTGGTTGGAAAATAGATAAATCAATTTTTTTGGTTTTTTTGGGAGACATAAACCAATATGTTGAGTTCAGAGCTGGACGTGTTTTGTGTGATAAAGTAGAGATTTGTGAATTTTGGTGGTTCAGCATCTATTATCTCATATTCTCCCCTTTCTTCTCTTCTGTAGTCCTGGTGAAACTTTAAATCATAGTGGCCCTATGCCCCATCTTACATTCTTATCCCTTAGCCAAAGAGCAAGTCCATGGCACAAAGTGGGCCATACTCCATCTTCTGGGGATCTTTTTCTTGAATAGAGCGATACATGAGAAAAGATGAATGGAGCAGGATCACTGTGACACTAGCATCTGCAGAGGGGTGCCTGGGTGCTCACTGAGATTTCTGTATCCTGCCCTGATGCTGTGCTTTGTGAGGCTGACACCTCAATCTGAACCCAGGAACTTTTGCAAGGATCATTCTTCATGAGCTATCAGCCCATTCATTCAGATGTCCTTAACATTTAGGGCAAAGTCCTACAAACATTGATTTCTACGTTTCTTTCTTCCCATCCTCATCTTTCTCTTTCACTTCATCCTTCTTTAGGGAGATGCTAGGTTCCAAACTTGTGTGCAGGAATGGATATAAATATGGAATGTAACTTCTTCTTAGAAAATTTTAATATGATGGAATTATATCTGAACTGTTTCAGATATTGAAGGTCATATGTCTGGCTCCAAGTGGGTAATGAATTCAGTGAGAAAAGTTTAATTCACATGCTAATTGAAGAATGAAAGAAAAAGTAGTCAAGGCAAACGTAAGAGTTCAGATAGGAAAAAATCCACCTTAATTGAAAAGAAAGACCCAGGAAAAAGAGGTAAAGCTACACTAAGAGAAAGGGTAAAAGAATGATGATGATAATTAGATGTATATTTTCAGTTTGCCGACTACTGTCATAGATTTTTCTTTCTAGCTGCTTGTAAATGCTCTAAATTTTCTTAATCTGTTTTCTTGGTAAGAGAATTTGACTTGCTCAAAGCTCCAGAGCTGGGGCTGGGCATGATGGCTCAGCTGATAATCCTAGTGCTTTAGGAGACTGAGGCAGGAGGCTAGCTTGAGGTCAAGAGTTTGAGACCAGCCTGGGGTAACATAGTAAGAACCTGGATCGACAAAAAATAGAATTAGTCGTGTGTGGTGTGGACCCATAGTCCCTGCTACTTGGGAGAATGAGGTGGGAGGGTTGCCTGAGCCCAGGAGTTGGAGGCTGTAGTGAGCTATGATCAGGGCACTGCACTCCAGCCTGGAGTTCCAGAGCTACATGATTAGCATGGCTAAATCACCCACTCCTGTCCTCCTATTTTCTTCCCTTTCTCCCAAATCCTTTCCCAACCCCATCTTTCAGTCTTTTGGGCTGTAACTCTCACTGTTGAAATTATGTGTAGGACTTCTGTAAGTTGACCACTTAAGGGACTGTAATAAATTGGTGAACCGACAGAGATTGTCAGCATAAGGAGTAAGGCCAAATACACTGATAACGCACATGTGGTTTATGCCCAATCTTTGAAAATCAGGTCAACTTAAGGAGGTGGTCAATGTAAGGAGGTAGTCAGCTATGGAGGTTCTACTGTATTTTAGATAACTCCCAGTTTCCCTTTTCTTTCATTCTTTGAGGCTGCAGTGTGTCTACCATTTTGTTTAGAACCAATTGAAAAACTGATCTTTCACTCATAAGACAAACGTCCTATACCAGATTGCACTATGCATTTCTCTCTCCCACTCGGCTTTTCAATCAATGTCTCCTGGGTCTGGTTTACTATTCTCGTAGGTTTACTGGGTGGAAAATCTGGAGTGCTCATAAACCCTGCCACTTGTCCATCTCTAAGAGCTCTCTCAGCTAACCAAAATGCAGGTGGCTGCATTATTACTAGGTCTGTGGTTCTCCGACATGAAATCAAAACGTGATACCAAGTCTCTATGATTGAACTTTCAGAGGCTGAAAAAAAGGAAACGCTTCTTAGTATTAGCTAGAGATTTTTCTGAAAGCAAAAAGCCAAAGACAAGAAACTGTGTTCCGAGTGGAGTTTGTTTTAAGCACCTGATTCCTGCTGTGAACAGTGAAAGGTGGTTGTTTTACAAATTAGCCACATTTGAATTCTAAATCACTATAGGTGCAGCAGAGCCTTTGATATAAGACTAAGTTTATTTTTCAACAAACAAAATAATTGCTCAACATTGGTAAGTTGGTGGGAGAGCAGAGGAAAAGTCTGTTTTTTGAACTATACCTTCTACCCAGATAATATTGTAAATACCTGGCTTTATGAAATAATGGTTTTGATAAGATGAATAAATCTGATCCTGGGTATTTTCTGTCAAATTGGTAGAAGATAAATTTTCATGCAAGTATGCAGAAAAGTAATAAACCTGCTTAAGGAACAAATTTAATGGTTTCTAAGACTATATATTTATAATAATTGTTTGTACTTTTAATGTAATACTATTATTGCTAGCAAGAAGCTTGTTTCAAGTTGTGGAGAGATTGGAATAAAACTGAAGAATTGGTATTTTCCAAAAGGCAGTTTTTTGTTTTTTTCTTTTTCTTTTTTTTCAAAAGGCAGTTTTCAAGGGAATTCAATATTATTAGATACAATTCCTATCATGTTCAGCTCTTCTATGCCTCAAAGATTTTTTTGTAATGAAGCTTGAATAGGCTTCAGTAGCTAGCGCTCTCCCATTTCCCCCCAGGGATGTGGGATGTGAGAAGGGAGGAGGGTCTTAGAGAATTTTTTTATAAATTATTTTCTGGTTTCTTACTAAAGGCATCTCCACACTCCGTACTCATAGATTTTAAATCTACTGAAAAAAGTTAAATACATCAAACCTTAATGTGATGGTATTTTTGAAAATCAAATGAGTATTTAGGAGCAGTGAGTAGAGAGTTGCTAGGGGAAGTTAAATGAGGCATTAAGCAATTAAGAGCATCGCGTCTGGCTGTTCTTTGGTTCATGAGAAATTAATTCGGATTTGTCTAGTTATACCCTCACACTTTCCAATGCGAATCACCTCTCCTGGCCCTAAATCTAAAAGTCAAGAATTAAGCTTGACAAAGCAAGCTGGAAATCTGTTGGCAAGCCATTGTGGAAAACTGCGGCCGCCATTGCTTAGGTTCTGCCCCTTCTGGGGATATATCTAAAACCCTCTGTCTCGAGGGTTGCCAAGTCAGCACTTTCCAGGAGCACTTAGAAATGATGGCATCCCCACCTCTCCATCAACGACGCCAAAAGCCCTAACTACTGGTAATGGCATAGAGAGAAGCGAGGGGAACTTTAGAAAGGGTCTCAGGAAATACTTTCCCAGGGCAAGTCAATACAAATGGGAGGTTGTGTCTCAGAGCGAGCGGTGAAGTCCCGACTTTGGGATTCTGCCTATTTGTGCTCTTAACACTGCGGCTGCTCTGCGGCTCTGTACGTTGATCAAGCACCACTCCTGCATTAGGCTCCTGTGGAAGAGACTTAGACAGAGTGTCTGCAAGATGGAGCACTCCAAAATGTTCTGCAGGAAACAACCCCGCGCTGACAGGGAGAGAGGAATGGATGGCCTCCTTCTTGAGTCTCTGTTTCTATTATAAATTAGATGCCTACTTAAAAAATGAGCCAAGTATAAATAATTTAAAACAAATCTAAAACCTTTATTACCATCATCATACCCAGGCTTTTGAAGTAACTGGTCTACCCTGTACATTTATATATGCTGCTCTGCTTTGCACCCCTCTATTTTCCTCATAAGGAGCAGTCTGCTATGAAAAACAGTTACAAAAACAAAACAAAAAGAGAGAAAGAAAGAATAGCATCCCCATGGTCTCCAGTCTAATCTCACCTACAAGTTCCAGACTAGGAAAAAGCCAGAGTTCATTCTTGAAACAGTCCATACCCCAGGTATATATGAGTCTGTCTTCCCTTTCCTCCCCAAAGGGAGGGGACAACCCAAGACAGCCACCAGGGATGTCCTGGGAAGCATCTGAAAGTGAATTTTCATTGATTCAGCTTTTCCCATGTGCCCTTGTTACTGCTTCCAGCTCTAGTAAAACTGCAACTTCACCTACCTCGGTTCCTTGTTTGCTGTGATTGCCACAACCCAGGTTATCCTATAGTTGATGATATTTTGTTAGTAAACTATGTATAAATTATGGCTGCTTTTGTGACAAAATAATCTCACTCCTTTGTAAACAACATGCAAAGATCATCTTTCCCTGGGAGACGTGGAATCCAATGGAGAATTAGTAAAAAGTCAGACAAAACAATTGCCTCTAATAGTTAAAAATATTTCAGAAGCTTAAATAAAACACTTAAGAGTGGAAAACTGGAAGTAAGAGTGGATCTAAGTCATGTAAAGTTTGCAAAGTCTGCTGTGTTGGAAGAAAAAAAGATGGATTAGGCTCGGTAAATTTTGGAGCTCTGCTCAGGCAAAAACGCTCTGAGTTTCTAAACTCGGGTGCATATCCTATCACTTGGGGTCCTTATTAAAAATGCAGGTTTCCCAGATGTGAGTTCTACATCAGGAGATCTAGGATGGGGCTCAAGAATGGGTACTTTGCTTTGGGAATCACCGTTCCGAGAAGCAATCCTATGTTAGCTTGGTAGTTAACACTCCTACCCACAAATAAGCTAGAGCAGATAAGACTGGAGCTATTAGCCAGGTGGTTGAAAGTAATTTCGGGAGTGATGAGAAGCTGACCTTTATTCTAGCGTTTGTGAATTGTGGTTATATTTTAATTTCTTTATAAAAGTTCTAAAGAATATAGATAACAGCAATGTATTTATTTGGCAAAAGTGAGTCAATTGGTGAACAGTATTACCAGAGTGAGGAAGTCCTTACAATCCCTGAGGGTAGTTTTTGTAACCTGAATGTCTGAAGAATCTTAACCCCTTAGCCAAGATGAAATATTAGTCAGTGTGGAACACAAAACACTAGACCTCAACTTACCTTTTAGACCTCAACTTCTTGAAGATCCTTTATAATCTCAAGATTTATTGAGGATCCCCAAAGTGCTTTTGTTTTGTTTATTTAACTTTTTTAAGATGGGTTATTTCTATTGACATTAATGATGGTTTCAAGTAAAATTGAGAAATTTTAAATATATTTAATTGACTAAAATATAACATAAAGAATTAATTATGTATTAGCACAAATAACTTTTTGTTTGAAAAATGGCTATAGTTTTCAAAACAAAAAAAATTATGAAGAATATCATTGTTTTACATTTCTGCCAATCTTTTGAAAAATCTGGCTTTATGAAAGATAGTGGGATTTCCATATCTGTGTCAGCATTCAACATATTACAAGATGTTCTTTCAGTGAGTCAGATAGTCCAGTTATTTATTTTTAGATAGGGTCTCACTCTGTTGTCCAGGCTAGAGTGCAGTGGTGTCATCAGAGCTCACTGCAACCTCAGACTCCTAGGCCCAAGAGTTTCTCTTGCTTCATTAACTGGGGCTATACCTGTGTACCACCGTGCGAGGCTAATTTTTTATTTTTTGTAGAGATGAGATCTTGCTGCTGCCAGGCTCGTCTTAAATTCCTGGCCTTAAATGATCTTGCCGCCTCAGCCTCCCAAAGTTCTTTAGATTGAAGAGTATGTAGAAAATCTAGCTTCACATCAATACATAGTTGGAAAAGGGAAGATTTTGCAGGTTCCAGGAAAGTGAACTGGGCTCCATGGATCATACCTTGAGACCTGTTCTTCGTAATGATGAGCCAGAGTCATCAGCTGAAGACAAACGGCCCTGGGGTCTGGGTGGCTGGTCCAGATCAGAGCATGTCTGTGTGTCTATGTAGTCTAGGTTGACCAGAAAGAACAATCAAGAGTAAGAGCTGTGGGCCCTAGAATGAGGTGCAACCCTGATGGATGTTTACAGGGCCAAGGCTGGGTCAGGAGATGAGGGGGATATGATAGTTGTGCAACATTTCTGCTGCTTTATAACCTGAGGTAGCACAGTCACACTGTTTTAGAACTTTAAAAAATTCTGTTTAATCTCTCACATGCTTCAATAAGCCTTAATATTTTTGAGCTATCTTTCTGAGGTGACTTGCAATGAAGAGCCTTTTATTCAGTAGGTAAAGGATTCCCTGTACATTTTATACAGCTTTTTCTCTAAGGGAATTTTTCCCTCTCTTGCCTTTTTTACAAAGTTCTTAACATTCCCTATTTATGAGCAACTCTTCACTTTGTTCTCTCATCTCCCTAGATCAGCCAGTCCAGCATCTAAGGAGTAGTTTCCAGGGCCAGGTCTTTTGCAAGTTGTCTCATTTCCCTGGGAGTCTGTGGAATGGATCTAACCTCATCAGTTCTGTGGTACTTCTTTCTGGTGTCTGTTTTGGCTCTTCCTGAATCCAGTAATTAAAATGACCAACTGGTTCAGCAGCAAAATGTATTAAGGAAGGACACTCATCCTCCTTGCCCCCCATTGTGGAATAAGACTCCAGAGCTTCCCTTAAGTGGATTTAAAACGCATCATTTTTTCTAGACTAGTCATAAAGTCACTTTGTGGCATGTGACCAAAGACATTTTCCAGTGTTGGTTGGTTATTTGTAAAGGAACTATGGGCACCAGCAGCATTCCCTTGTTTAACACGCCTTCACGTGGAGGCTGGTGTCCTATTGTCATCTCCATCACAGAGCCAAGGAGGCTTCCTTCCCTCTCCATCCATCTCCCTCTTCCTCTCCTCTCCCCACCTGGCTGTGCAAAGGGGAACCCAGGGTTGCCTTGGGCCAGCTCCATCCTCAGTCTCTGCTTTTCAGCTTTCACCTTCCCTGCGAGTCCCCTATGGCATTTCTAAAAACAGAGAAACTCTGGCCAGGGGGAGGGGGAGAGGTTAACTCTTTGTGGCAGCGTCTTCCTCCTCCACCCTTCATCCTTTCTTCCTCTCCTCCATGCTCACCAACCTTTTCAGCGCTGAAGGAAATTAGTGTTTTTTTGAATGCCTCCTGTGTTCCAGGCACTTCTGTGAGCATTATATATTTTACTTAATCTGAAATAACTTTATAAATCTTTTCTTTTGAAAAGATGGATAAACTAACACGGCACAAGGTCACCCAAGGCTCTGTCAGACGACAACATTCATTTTCCTGGATCCTTCTCTGCTGTGCCGCCTCAATACAGGAATCCCCTGAATTGTCTTCTTTCCAGACGCAAAGGGGGCCACATTTCAATCCTCTTTCTCATTTTCTCATTAAGTGAAAGGAAACTAGTTGCTTAGTCCCGTCAATGATACAGTGTCAAGGTCTTCACTGTCATCTTCCTGCATGGGGATTCTCCCTTCATGGAATTAGTTCAGGCCCTTTGGTCTCAGTTGTCCTCAAAGGAAGCCTCTCGCCATCCCATAGCCCCTCTGGGCCTCACACTGTGGGATTAGTGGTCAAGGGCATGGGGACTGCAGCCAGACTCTCATTTCATACCAAATAAAGTCTAATCTCTTGAGCCTGGCCTTCAGTGCCCTCACTTGTCTTTCCCCAACCTATTTTCCAAACTTCATTTCCATTAGATTGGTGCATACACCTCCCAACAACCAGAATTGGTAGATTTGTCTGTCTCCTATTCTTGCTTCCATCCCTTTATTTCTCTGCACATTCAACTCTCTACACATTACAATTCCATTTATTCTTCAAGATTCAAAAAACAATGGCATCCTTTCAAGAGGGTCTTCTCTAATCTTCTCAGCAGGAAGTAATCTGTTTAGTTTGTGGACTACCTCTTTACTAGACCTCTCTCTCAGAGATTAGACTTTATTGTGTATTATTATCCATTACAGTTATTTGTGTATCCATCTACCCAACTAGGATTTAAGCCCCTCTAACATAGGGAATGTGTTGTATTAATATTTTCATTCCTCTAAGTGTCTATACAGTGTCTTTCTTACTTATATAATTCAATCAAAAATCATGTTTGAATGAGTGGGATATGAGTTTTATCAATAACAGTAGCTACCATTTATGGAGCTTTTCCTTGGTGCCCAAGTTCTATGGGAGAGCTTTATGTGTTTTGTCTCGTTAAATCTCTACAAGTGTATGAGGTACTTATTCTTCTTCCCATTTTCCAGATGAGGACATTGAGTCCCAGATAGGTCAAGTAAAATGCACAATGTCACCCAAATGGTAAACAACATAACCTGGACTTTACTCCAGTGCTATTCAACTCCAAGCCCAAACTGCACAAACTTGCCTCTTCAAAGGAAGCTGTATGGTAGTAGATCAATGCCCACATGCGTATATAGTCTTATTTCACTGAACCATAGGGATGCACTCTGGGAAATGCATCACTAGGCAATGTCACCATCATGTGAACATCATAGAGTGTACCTACACACACCTGGATGGTATAGCCTACTACGCACACAGGCTATGTGGCACAGCCTATTGCTTTTAAGCTGGACACTTGTGCAGTATGCTACTGTTCTGAATACTGTAGCTAACTGTAAAATAACAGTCAGTATTTATATATCAAAACATATCCAAACATTGAAAAGATACTGTAAAAATACTTTAGATAGTATAAAAATTAAGAAATGATACACTTGTACAGGGTACTTATTATGAAAGGGGCTCACAGGATTGGAAATGGCTCTCAATGTGTTAGTGAATGATGAGTGAATGTGAAGGCCTACAACATAGTGTATCCTACTACAGACCTTATAGATCCAAACTAAGCTGAACACTTAGGCTATACTACATTTATTAAAAAATTTTCTTTCATCAATAATACATTAATCTTAGCTTACTATAACTTTTTCACTTGATAAAATTAATTTTCTAAACTTTTAAAATCTTTTATAGTAAGAGCTTAAAACACAAACATGTTCAACCGTACAAAAAATGTTTTCTTTCGTCATATCCTTTATTCTATGTGCTTTTCTCAATTTAAAATTTTTTAATTTTACTTTTTAAACTTTTTTGTTAAAAACTAAGACACAAGGATAAAAGTGGGACTACTTAGTGGGCTCCTACTGAGGAATTTTTCATTTTTTTTTCCAGAGTGCTTAGGTAATGCAAGCAATAGGCATTTTTAATTGGATGATGTCATATACTCTGGACATCACATGTGCCAGTAAGGGAGAGGAAAAAAGCCAAGCACACATATCAGCCTAGGCCTACACATAGTTAGGATCTCTAAGAAATCACAGCAAGAGAAAATTTTTAGCTCCGCTATAATCTTACAAGACCACGGTGGTCACTTGTTGACCAAAATGTCATTATATGGTACATGACTATATTTACTGGTACCTGAACATTCATCAGAACTTCTGCCATCCACGCAGCTGTATTCTGAACAACCGTAACTCTGTCTTGCCTGAAATGCACTTTCTCCTTTCTTGGGAGGTTAAATTCTAAGAGCAGCCACAGAGAGCCCTCTCCTACCAACTCTGCTCCCAGAGGCAGGAATTGAGCTCCACTAGGATGACTGACTACAGGGACCTCTCAAAGAATATGTCAGCATTTATGCAAGGCTGATTGAAATGCAGCCAACAAATCATTCACTGCCTAATGTGCAGTGCATTGAAGCTTATTTGATAGCATATTTATGCACACATCTTCAGAAACAATATTCTTGTAAATCTTGTATCAAACCCTTGGGGAGATATTGGTAGTAAGCAGGAAATCAGCAAACACATTGATCCTACATGCTCTATGATGTTAGCAGTAGTCGTGAAATTGGATTTCATCTTAACATATTAAAATCAATATACAGTGTTCAGTTTAATTTAGAATATAAGTACCATCAAGGGTTTTCAAGACAGAGAAAATAATAGTTCCTAACTCGGCTATGTATGTATCATTACCCAGACAACTTTCCATTATTTAGAACAAGTGTAACCCTAAAATAGAAATATATCTATTGCTCAGCCTATCAGAGTACAGAAGTGGGAATTTGGGTTCTCAACTGCATCAGTGATTAAGAAGAGGGTCTCACTGTAAACTAACCCAGACAGTTTAGCTATTTTTCTCCATAATTTTATTTTAAAACAAAATTTTGCCCAAATTGCTCTTATCACTTCTAATTCTCTAAACTGTATATTGAAAGCATTGCCTTGTGTAAAACTCCAGTGGAAGACTGCTCAGAAGAATTTTTCAGCATGTCATGAAACAAAGCAAAACAAAGCACATGAGCGATATGGGCCCAAGCGATGCCCCTTAGTTTGGGATATGGTTCTGTGAAGTTCAGAGTTTGAGGACTACTATTTCTCTCACAATATTCTTCTCTTTTATTCTTCCACCACTGTCTAAAGTCATGGATGAAGTTGGAGATAGTAATTATTGTGGTTACCCTTGCATGACTAGGATGATACGTCAGGGGTGACACACCAAGTTCTTCACATATGTGGTTTTGGTTGATACTCTTTCTAGCCTGTGTGTAGGCATCATTATTATTTCTACTTTTTTGATAAGGAATAAAGGCTCAGAGGAGAAACTACTTGTCCAAAGTCACACAGCTTGTTAGAAACAACCGAGGCTTGAACTTGGGATTCTGCGACTCCAGAACTCAGGCTTTTTACCATGACGGGTCCACAGGAGGTAGGGCTGCTCTCAACGAGAGAATTTTATTCATCCTCACTTTTATTTTTTTGAGACAGAGTCTCAGTTTGTCTCCGTCAGTAGAGTGATACGTGCTCATAGGTCATAGCTCTCAATGACCTCAAACTCTTGGGCTGCTGCCTCAACCTCCCAAGTAGCTGAAACTACAGGTACCCGCCACAATGCCCATTTTTGTTTTTCATCATTCTGTTTTTTTTTTTTTGTTTGTTTGTTTGTTTTTTTAGAGATGGGCTCTTGGCTTTGCTCAGGCTTGTCTTGACCTCCTGAGCTCAGGCAATCCATCCATCTCAGCCTCCCACAGTACTAGGACTACAGGCATGAGCCACCCACCGGCTACATCCTCACTTCTAAAGAGACTTGAAAAGAAATCAGGAGGTGAAATCACATGATCTCACCTGGAAGGTGCGTACCTCAAAGCACAGGGCTTAGGGACAGAATCATGCCGGAGCTGTGAAGCAGCAGCAATTTTGCAACCACCACTTTCTTCTGTTGTCACTGCCACTGCTGGGCCTATTGGCTGCACTATTTCTGCAGGATCTCTTTTACAAATCTGCAAGGCTAACTAGGCGGTGTGCAGGCTGTTGACAGTACAAGTCAGGCTTGCAGAGCACATTCATCTTTTCCCTCCCCCACGCTGGCACATGTGATGTCCAGAGTGTACGTAATCAACCAGTCCAAAATGCTTATTGTTTGTATTACCTAAGCACTCTGAAAAAAAAGATAAAAAGCTCCTCAGTGGTATTTAAGTAGTCCCATTTTTATCCTTAAAAGAATATATATTACCCATTGGTTTCTAGAATTTTTTGTGGTGATTGAGTAGAGCCATACTTTTAGGAGCCACTTCTCAGGTTAGAATCCCAAGGATGTTGTGAGGTAATGTCTGGAAAGCACTTTGCACTCCTTTGAGAAAGGTGCTACGTCAATACCGTGTATTATTATTTATTATCAGCCTGAGGGAAAAGCTTGTGCAGGAGATGCCTTTTGTTCCCTTCCCTGGATACAACGGGGCTGTGGCTTAGACAGATTTCAGTTGGGGTAATGTTCCAGCACCTGCAGTTCCTGACTGAAAAGACTCAGCCTGCCTCGGGAACACTCTAGGGACAGAGGATCGGTCTCCTGCCACAGATGAAGAGGGACGGAATGCGAGGTTGTGCAGGCCAATCACACCCTCTCTTAACAAGCAGACGCTGTGCTCTCCTTGTGCTGGGAATTCAATTCTCAGAGTGAAGGGAAGGGTGGGGGGATAGATATTGCATATCTGGCAATACTGAAGCACTCTTAAAAAAGAAATCAAAGTACTCAATACAGTATTATGTGAACTGGGGTCTTGTCACTTCCTGCGCATTCTATTTGTAAAACGTGCGCACTCCTGGGCTGACCAGCTCGGGTTCAAGCGGACCCCTTTACTCCCCGAAAATAAGCCTCATCCTTCCTGGGTGCTGTGAAATTCAAGTCATCTTTTAATCAGCTTGGCTGCCTTGATTTTCTCTTTCAACTTTTCTAAATAGCTATTGTGGGCTGAACTGGGCCCTTGCAATTCATATGTTGAAGTCCTAACCCCTAGTACCTCAGAGGGTGATTATCCATAGAGAAAGCAGTTTACAAGTGGTAATGGAAGTTAAATGCAATCCCTGGGTGTGGGGCTGGGTCCTTATGAGAGGAGGAGATTGGGACACAGACATACCGAGAGAAGGTCATGGGAAGATAGAGAAATGACCATCTGGCGAGCCAAGGAGAAAAACTTAGAAGAAATTGAACCTGCTGAAGCTCCATCTGGAACTTCTAGCTTCCAGGAGAAGCTTCCCGAATTGTGAGAAAATAAATTTCTGTTGTTTCAGCCACACCGTCTGTGATACGCAGACAACCCTAGCAAACTAATACAATAACCAAACAATAATTAATGAAAAATGCTATGTGCTCTAAAATTTTGTCACTCAAAAAGTAGTTCTTAGGCCAACAGCATTGATGCCACTTTGAGCCTGGTAAGAACTGCAGAATCTCAAGCCCATCTAAACTTTTGGAATAAAAATCTGCCTTTTGGTTTGGCACCCATAGCTCGGTGGTTAGGGCGCCAGCCACATACACTGGGGCTGGTGGGTTCGAACCTGGCCTGGGCCTGCTAAACAGCAATAGCAATACAACAAAAAAATAGCTGGACATTGTGGGGGGCACTTATAATTCCAGCTACTGGGGAGGCTGAGGCCAGGGATTCGCCCAAGAGTAGTATGAGGTTGCTGTGAGCTGTGATGCCACAGCACTCTACTGAGGGCAACGTAGTGAGACTCTCTCTGTCTCAAAAAAAAATAAAAAAATCTGCCTTTTACCAAGATTTCAAGGTAACTTGTATGCATAACAAGTTTTGAGACAGTTCTGAAACTGTCATGGAATGATTCAGTTTTAGCAGCAATTTATTATTTCTCACGATTCTGTGATTTCCCCAAGAGGACTACCGGCTGACTTCGTCGGCCTTTGCTCAACAACCTAATCTTGTGAGACTTTTATAGCAGTCGTCGTTTGTTTTCATTGCATATGTTGGCATGGCTACCTTATAGTTATGACCAGTGTACACTTTTCTATGTGTGGTGGGAATATAACATTTCACTTTTTAATAAATACATTTTTTAGAAAAGTGAGTCAATGCAAAGAAAATTATTAAGTAGTGTTATACCCTATGTAAGGCTATAGCAAAAACTGTGGCATTAGTATGTGAATTCCTAAGGTTTGAGAAACATTCTCCCAGTCCACAATTCGCAAATTTTCTAAGGGGTCAAAGGCCCCAGCTACTCCTTTCAATGTATATGAGGGTTATTTGAGAAGATGTTAGGGAAATGCAAAGACATGGGGTCCTTAAGATGATTCTTCTTCCTTAGACCCCAGGAAACAAATTTCAATCTCAGGGTGCAGGGGAGAAAGCATCTCCCTATGTCCCTTCTTACTGTGTTTCTTTTCACTCAACATTATTATGGTAATATCAGCACCTGACATTTATGTGGGATTTTATGGTGTGAAAAGCTCTCACTCATGCTTGATGTCATTTGATCTGTAAAGCATTTGATCTGTATGGCATTTTATCCTATATAGAAAGTGAGCAGAGTGATCGTTTATCTTTGAAGGGGAAGAAGGTCTGCCTATTGTTAGAACAGTTCTCCCAGAAGGGGCAGAGTTTCCCTTATATACATAGTTTTTTGTAAAGCTGACCCTTTTCCTTGGAGGTCAACAGTGGCATTGGTCTTCTGGAAGTGCTGGGTAAAGCAGAATCACCATAAACTGTGTGTTTTCCAGGGAGGGCCGGGCCACTGGGTGGAACAGTATTGGTGGATTGGTTGGCCCGGAATCCAGGACCACTGCCTTGCCATGTTGGTGTTATTTGTGGCCTTGATAGAGGCATTGGATAATTGATGATACTGGCACAAACTTGTGAGTCATCTGAAGTCCTCCCTGACCTCTAAACCCTAATTTAAAACAGTGTTTATTTCTCAGGTCCTTTGAGGTAGAATTTCTCTCCCCCTTTCCTTGAGTTTCATAGACATTTTCAGGCTTTTCTATTAAAACATTTGTCTTAGGCAGCTTTGTTTGGAATTGTTTATGTTTGTGTCTGCTTCCGGGGCCTATAAGTAGATCCTTAAGAGCAGAAACAAAGTCTTACCAGTGTTTGAATTGACCATAGCCAATGCTTTGTATATGGCAGTTGTTGAAGGAAGCTCTGTGGGCTTGAGACACAAATTATTACCAAAAAAAGAGAAAGATTCTAAGCACGTTGCTTTGCATCAGTATCTTTTGAGACTTACATGTTTTGTGAATGGTAACCTAGTATAAATCTTCATGGTCTAGTTCCCTTTTCTTTTATTTTTTATCATCCTTTCTGGATGTCAGAAATCAGCCCATCTTGGAACTATCGTAGAATAAAAAGTGCTGTTATCCTGTACTCTTTGGAGGAGAATTTTTAATCTTTAATTTTAAAATGGGTGATCGCCATACCTCTGCTAAGTTTTGAAAATTTCAGGCACATGTTTCGTGAAATATTCCTACTTTTCATTAGCTGTGTGTTCATTAATTACAGTTATTCAAACTTCTGTGTCAAAAATATCTCAGATAGTACCACCTGCATATGATATTTAACTGGTAGAACTAATATATTACAGTGATTTAATAATTTACATGAGAATTAAGACTGATTTAATATTCAAAATACAGGCTGTTTAGGCATGCAGAGAATTTAGAAGTTGCTTTTTAAGTTTTTATGTGAGTAATATTTATAATTATTAATGCTACATATCCTTCAGCAACTCTACAGAGTAAGAGCTGGAATTCTTATGAATATTTGTTTATCATCTCTAATACTGAGGTTTGCACTTGTTCATTTCATCCCAGGTCCTGAATTTTACTAAGGAAGAATGTCAGACATTATTAAAGCCTCAACAGAGTTTCTAATCATATGCTAAGCCCTGGGCATATTTTGTTTATTTGTGTGATTACTCCTCTTAGCTGTGAGAATTTGTAAGTGCAACTACAAGAACAAAATCCCACATCATATTGCATTTGGTTCATATTTTTCATTTTAAACACACACAAACGTGCTTTGGCAAGTGGTGACAAGTCCCTAATATTATCATTCCCACCTTCCCATGAAAATACCAATGAACAACTGGCATGGTAGCTCACATAGCCCTGTAATCCCGGCACTCCTGGAGGCCGAGGCAGGTGGATTCCCTGAGCTCATGAGTTCGAGACCAGCCTGATCTAGATCGAGACACAGGTCTCTAAAAATAGCCGGGCATTGAGGCTAGGGGGCGGCTGTGGTCCCAGCTACTTGGGAGGCTGATGGAAGACAATCACTTGATCAAAAGAGTTTGAGGTTGCTGTGAGCTGTGACTCCATAGTACTCCACTGAGGGTGACAAAGTGGACCTCTGTCTCCAGAAAAGAAAAACAAACAAACAAAAAAGGCTCAGCACCCTTAACTCAGTGGTGAGGGCGCTGGCCACATAGAGTGGGGCTAGCAGGTTTGAACCCATCCTAGGCTGGCTAAACAACAATGACAACTACAAAAAGAAAAAAAAAATAGCCAGGCATTGTGGCGGGCACCTGTATTCCCAGCTACTTGGAAGGCTGAGGCAAGAGATTCACTTCAGCCCAAGAGTTGGAGGTTGCTGTGAGCTGTGTCACTATGGCACTCTACTGAGGGTGACCTAGTGAGATTCTGTCTCAAAAAAAAAAAAGAAAGAAAATACCAGCAAACAGCTCAATATCTTTTAGAAAATATAGGCTCTTGGACACTTCTAAAATGTCTCATGCAGAAAAGAAATGTGTGGAGACAGGAAGAGCTACAGAAGAAAGCAATTGTTGATTGACTATTTACTTATTTATTTTTGACACAGAGTCTCACTTTGTCATCCTCAGTATAGTGCCATAGCATCATAGCTCACAGCAACTTCAAACTCCTGGGCTCACGTGATTCTTTTACCAGAGTCTCTCAAGTAGCTGGGACTTCAGGCACCAGTCACAACACCCGATTATTTTTAGAGACAGGCTCTTGCTGTTGCTCAGGCTAGTCTCAAACTCATGAGCTTAAGCAATCCACCCGTCTTAGGCTTCCAGAGTGCTATGATTATGGGCGTGAGCCACTGTGCCCAGCCTTGTTGATCAACACTTTAAAAAGGAAGGGAAAGTGGGCCAAATTCATGTATTTTAAAATTAAGAGTAATTGATCAAAATTAAAAGTATATTCAAGGGAATGAAAGTGAAAAGGCTTGAACACTCCTAAAAATTAAAGTTAAAACTTAGCCATATGGCAGAGCCCAAGGAAATAAGGGGCTTGCCATCTTGGTTTGGAGGCACTAGTTTGAAAAACCCAGTGTATCCCCCATATGTATTTGAACCTTCCCAGTGTGGCTGGCCAGCAAGCAGGACAGAAGACACATTGACTTATCAGCCAGCTTCTTGGATATAGCAGTAAGGGCAGACAACTGGATAGCAATCACCTGTTGTTTAGGACATGTCTTCTGTGTTGGCCAACAAGAAGCTGCTTCTTTATTATGCATATACTATCATTTCCAGTCTCTAATCATCCTGAGTTGAATGATAGACTGATGCATACTGAAATTCTGCAATATATTTTGGTACTAGGTAAAGAACAAGTCCAGACATACATACATACACACACACATGCCATATACATGGGTGTGCACATCTACCCTTAGTAAAATTTTAGAGAATTTGGAAACTAATTTGCAAGGTTAAGTAGGCAAAATTCTCTCACCATATTATAGTAAACAAAAAATTTTATTTAAGAAAGCTTAGGCTGGGTGTGGTAACTAATGCCTATAATCCCAGCACTCTGGAAGGCCAAGGTGGGAAGATCACCTGAGCTCATGAGCTCAAGGCAGCACCTGTGGCTCAGTGGGTAGGGTGCTGGCCCCTACCCACTGAGTGGGTGGTGAGTTCAAACCCAGTTTCGGCCAAACTGCAACAAAAAATAGCCAGGCGTTGTGGCGGGCATCTGTAGATCGAGCTACTTGGGAGGCTGAGGCAAGAGGATCGTGTAAGCCCAAGAGTTTGAGGTTGCTGTGAGCTGTGACACCACAGTACTTTACCCAGGGCGACATAGGGAGACTCTGTCTCAAAAACAAAAGAAAGAAAGAAAGAAAAAGACCGTCCTGAGCTAGAGCGAGACCTGATTGCTAACAATAGCCAGGCGTTGTGGTGGCACCTCTAGTCCCAGGTACTTGGGAGGCTGAGGCAATGGGATCAATCGAGCCCAAGAGTTTGAGGTTGCTGTGAGCTATTAATCTACTCTATTGGGGAACACAGACTAAGTCTCAAAACAAAAAAAAAACAAAACTAAAAAAACACACACACACAAAACCAAGAAAGCTTACACAGAAGATACATAGAAGAGAAGTTATTACCTGTAATCCCAGCTCCAGAAGATGACTTGAGGGTTTGAGACTAGCCTGGGCAACACAGAAAGACCATCTAGAATAAATAAATAAATTTAAATAGAAATATTCAGGCCCTTAAGAGCTAAAAAATTCTCTTCTAAAACTAGTTAACATAGAAATATTACCTTTCCCAACTTCCCATGAGAATATTAACAAATAGCTCAATATCTCTTAGAAAATATAGACTCTTGGAAACTTCCAAAATGTCTCATGGGGGAATGAAATGTATGGAGACAGGAAGAGCTACAATTGTTGATTGACACTTTAAAAAGCAAAGGAATGTGGGCCAAAATGCATGTGTTTTAAAATTAAAAGTAATTGATCAAAATTAAAAGTGTGTTAAATGGAATGAAGATGGAAAGGCTTGAATACTTCTGAAAATTAAAGTTAACACTTAACCATGGAACAATGCAGTGGTAGATTGCTTCAAACATACAAATAAGAAAATATTATGTATCAACATGTGTGGCATATTTAAAAATATACTAAGAAATATTTTAGTTACTAAAAGAGAGAGAATGTAAACCAGTGGTTCTCAACCTTCCTAATGCCTCCTAATGCCATGACCCTTGAATACAGTTCTTCATGTGGTGACCCCCAACCATAAAATTATTTTCGTTGCTACTTCATAACTGTAATTTTGCTACTGTTATGAATCGTAATGTAAATATCTGATATGCAGGATGTATTTTCATTGTTACAAAG
>CAUYRH010084545.1:0-15427 GCA_963574655.1 Perodicticus potto
TAGGATTACAGATGTGAGCCACCATGCCTGGCCTCAAGACTTTCAAACATTGTTGATTCCATTTTTTAGAAAACATCAACTGGCCAAATTTGGTCCTTGGACTCCTCATTTTGTCCTTAGACGTAACCAATCTGGGCCTCAGATGATATCATGTGACAGTGCTCTGTAAACTAAACATCATTTCTTTTGGTGGTTCATAACATTTTAGGTCACAAACTCTTTAAGAATCTGATGAAATTATGGACACTTTCCTAAAAAATTCTCATATAAATGAAATTTTGGATAAAATTTCAATATGTTCACAGGATGCCCAGAGGTTATTCATGAACTATTAAGAATTACATGGACCCAGTTGAAGAACAACTGGGTTGGCCCTGGCTTGGTGGTTCACGTTGACCCAATTATTCTGGAGGCTGAAGCAGGAAGATCAGGTGATCTCAGGAGTTTGAGGTTACAGTGAGCTATGATCAGACTACTGCCCTCTAGCCTAGGTGACAGAGTGAGACCTTGTCTCTCTCTCTTTTTTTTTTTTTTTTTTTAAAGAATCACTAGCTTAGTTTAGTAAAAGAATAATAGATTTGAACAAATACAAAAATTAAAATATTATAATGATAATTCTGTTTTCTTTAACTGATAGGAAGCCGAGACCCAGATCTGTAGCTTACATATAATAAATGTGATGAATCTTAAAATGCTGTTTTTCAGTTTGATTTTTCTCCTTGGTCTTGACCTTCTAAAATTCCATTTATTCCTTCTATTTTGTGAAGTTACAGTTGTCTATTTTATTGTCTGAATTTTTGCCATTCAGTTAAAATCCCTCAAGAAAGAGGAAGGAAGGAAGGAAAGAAGGAAGGAAGGAAGGAAGGAAGGAATGAAGGAAGGAAGGAAGGAAGGAAGGAAGGAAGGAAGGAAGGAAGGAAATAACGAGAGAAATACTAATTTATACATAGAATTGTGTACCAAATAAAAAAGTCGGAATAACTGTGTATTAGAGACAGTTGTTTTTAGTGTCCTCTTATTTCTCTTTTCTTCCCTCATTTCCTCTTCTGTTATCCCTCTCCCTCTCTTCCTGATTGGTTGCTCAGAGTTCTCCAAAGCTGTTACCCTTCCAAGTCTGTTGTCTCATGGTAACAAACTCTGTCTTCACCTGCCTTGAGCTGACTCCCATAGGCCCCTACTGATGCCATTCTTTTTTAGCAGAACTTGAGAAGCACTTACTGCATGTCTCATTTTGACACTTAATCACATTCTGCTTTATAATGTTATTAAATGTTTCTCAACATGATTGTGCCAGAGGGCTGCATAAAGCTTTGTGTCTTGTCTCTCTTTTATAAGCTCCACAGCACTTAGTAAAGTGATGAGTAGAGATAATGGCTTCATAGACACAGATTGAGTTTGATTGTAGTGTTTCTGATTCAAAGCCTTCTATTTTTCCATTTTTTTCAAATGGAGAAAATCACTCAAAGAAAATGTCATTTTTAAAATAAGCTTTCACCTGGTGATGCCATGAAACCTGGATTCATAGGGAACATGAGGATTTGGGGTGAAGAAGGATATTCCTCTCTGGAAGCTGTAAGAACTGATGCTGTGATTGATTTGACTGGATTCTAGGGATGACGGAGTAAATATAAACCAATGGGACATTTACTAGCAAACATGTTCTTTGCTAAGGTGTAATAAGCTAGGAGTTTATAGTTTCTGGTAATTTCTCAATCTATTTTACATTTTTATTAAACCCATGTTATTAGAGCTCAAGTTGCTAGACTACAGATGAAGCTTGTTAGTCACTGCAAAACATAGTCTTCAAATAAATGCTAGTATGGCTTTTAAAGGTTAATGTTGCCAGTGTCAGATTTTTTTAGGTAGCGGTTAAAAAGCCTTGACATTTGCTGAGTAGCCCCTGAGAAAACACCTTTTTTAAAAGTATACTTCCCCCCAGAACAGAGCACTCCCAGGATTTAAACTAATTTCAAAAAACACTGAAAGTCTACTATATACTAGGCGTGTAGGTATAGCCAGGAGAGAGTCCCTGGCTTTGAGACAGTAGTGTAGAAAATCGATTTAAAAAAACTGAACACTTACTTACTGCCCTCTCCCCACTGTTTAGGGGGGTAATAGCACAGCAAGGATAAGTAATAAAGGGTATAAAGGCAGAGCACCGTCCCTGCTATGGGACCTTGGAGCTCAGAAAGGATAAGTAATAAAGGGTATGAAGACAGAGCACCGCCCCTGCTATGGGACCTTGGAGCTCAGAAAGGCTTCCTGGAGGAGATGCTAAAGCAGATGAGTTTTCAGACATGAGTAAGACTTAAGGAGTTGACATTTCTGACACCAAGCAGCACCATCTATTAATTGTTTGTTGTTACATATTCCCTGAATTCACATTGTGTAAACTGTCATCTAAGGACAAATATTATCTTAAATGAAACTTTGCATATTCAAATACTAGACTTTTTAACCAGTTCCCAACCCACACAACTTGGGGAATTTGTGAATTTATCAAATTACATCCCAGAGCAAAAGTGTCCAGGAATATCTTAGGGAAAGAGAAAGGTGGTTGAGTTTGGAAAAATTGTCCATGAGTTGTTATATTTCTATTGACTTTCTTGCACAAATTAGGGAAAGAAGGGAAAAAACAAGGGATAGGAATAAATACAGAACCAGATAAGAAAGACCAATTTGCAATTTGACTGACTTAAGCAAGCAAATCAAGTTGGAGGAAAGCAGATGAGAGGATACAACAGAAACTTAAATTTATGAGTATTGTGACTTTCCCTAGTTTAAATTCCCAGAATCCACATAAAATTTAGTGTTCTCTAAGTATCAAAGAGGTAGAGCAAAATGTCAGGTGATGTTTGCAATCCGTAGAGATTGGAGGAAATACAAAGTACATGGCAGTTACCATGATCCAACATTTTTGTAATCTTTTTCTTCATGTACTTCCCACACAAATATATAATTTTTAAAGTTCTCTTTGGACATTTTACACCATTTGGTAATTTTTTATGTTACTAAGAGTGGGTGTGTGTGTATACATACCATATTGTGATGTTGTATCTTCGGTGATCAACTTTTATCCTTCCTAGTGGAGTGGAATTTTTAAATGTATGTCTTGCTTTTTGCCAAATGGGGGAGGCAGAAAGTTTTTCTTGTATCTGCTTCTTGTCAATTGCCTTCAGCTCAAATAATGCTTACGCCACAGGAGGATATTTTGACACGGCATATTCTGTATCCTACAATTATAAGATTATAACTGCACCCCAAATTATCTTAATTTAGAGTTATTTTTTCCCCTACATATACATCCAGCAAAAGTAAGATCAAACCTAACAAAGTGACTAAGAATTTTTATTCATATAAACTACCATGAAGAATAGCAGTTAATTTTCATCCACTAAAGTACAGTCATAAACAAAAGGAAAAAAAAGTAGTTAAGATAGAGATTCTTGTTTATCTGTTCACAAATTCCCAGCCATACTTAGACAATGGATACATTTTTTTTTTTTTGCTTTATTTTTGGGCGTTAAATTTTGATATGAACAATTGACTTGCTAAAGACTAGGTATGTTTTCCCAGAATTTGTTATCATGACTTAATAATAGCATAATGAGATTTCCAAGAGTAAAAAGAATATAGTCCTTGTCCCAAGCAAGGGAAAAGGGTATGTGATCCCTGCTCCAGGAGGAACTGCCCAGATGTGATACTGATCAGACTGCTTTTTTCGTGACCTTGCTTGAGCCCAGAAAATGTAACCTTGAAAGGGCCTGTTTGTGCCCAGATATAGGGGTCTGCGATGAGACCATTTCTGAGCTAACCCAGGCCTGGAAAATGGGGATCCCTCTCCAGCTGTGAATGGGGGAACCCTGTATCACCAGTACATTCTTATGAACCAATAGGTAATTAGTAATTGATCTGGTATAGATGCATAATATGTTAGTATGGGGCATATACTTTATGTTGAGTTTGAATCTTAAGGAGCTATATACATATATTTGCAAATTATATTCTTCAGATACAGTTGATATTAATAGGATATTTTAAAGAAAATTTAACCAGCTATTGGACATAGCTCCAATTATAAAATGATTATTCTTTACAAAAACATGCTTTATAAGGGCCTTTACTTCATTTCATGTAAGACATTATTAAGTTAAATGTGGCTTGCTTGTGATTAAAAACTGTCAGAAAATGTTCCATGATATTCTTCATTCACACAGAATGAGTAATATGGGAAAGAAGCTGTAATCCTCTCTAAAGTCATGTTGGAAAGTGATAAATAATAATAATTTTATTTATTATATATTTTTATTATATATTTTATAATATATATCATATATATCATATATATTTTATTTATTATATATTATATATTTTTAGAGACTGAGTTTTGCTTTGTCACCCTGGGTAGAGTACCCTGGTGTCATAGCTCATGGCAATCTCAAAGACGTGGACTCAAGTGATCCTCTTGCCTCTACCTCCTAAGTAGCTGGGACCATAGGCACACACCATGGTGCCTGGCCAGTTTTTTTACTTTTAACAGAGACAGGATCCCAGGCTTGCTCAGGCTGGTCTTGAACTCCTGAGCTCAGGCAATCCACCTGTCTCAGCCTCCCAGAGTGCACTGATTACTGGCATGAGCCACTATGCCCTGCCTAAGGTTAATTATTTCAAAAACCAATTCACAGGACAAGGCCCTTGGATTACTTGAGCTCACAGGTCTGAGACCAGCCTGAGCAAGAGCAAGACCCCATCTCTAAAAATAGCCGGGCCTTGTGGCTGGCGCTTGTAGTCCCAGCTACTTGGGAGGGTAAGGCAAGAGAATAGCTTGAGCCCAAAATTTGTGGTTGCTGGAAACTATGATGCCATGGCACTACACCAAGGGTGACAAAGTGAGATGCTGTCTCAAAAAAATAAAAATTAGCTCAATTCATAATTGCCAAGTCATGGAAGCAACCTAAGTGCCCATCAACCCATGAATGGATCAACAAACTGTGGCATATGTATACTGTGGAATATTATGCAGCCATTAAAATAGATGGAGACCTTACATATTTTATAATTACCTGGATGGAGTTGAAATACATTTTTCTTAGTAAACTGTGGCAAGAATAATATCCAATGTACTCCATACTAATATGAAATCAAGATATAAACAATTATATGTTCCTAAGAACAATAAAGCCCTATTACAGTCCAGTTTGGGGAGAGAGGGAAGATGTCTGGCAGTAGGAGGGAGGGAAGCAGGTGGGACCTCCTAAGGTGCACATTGTGAGGGTGTGTAACACGCTGCCTGGGTGAGGGGCTCTTCTACAAATAGAACTTTACCCTGGAAGTGAGAACAATGTAACCTAAATATTATACCCGCATATTAATTTGAACAAAGTTAAAAAAAGAACAAACAAAAACAAATTCACAATTTTAATTCTTATCACTGTGAGTTCAAATATTGATTTTCACTTTTTTATTTTTTTTGAGACAGAGTCTCACTATGTTGCCCTTGGTAGTGTGCCATGGCATCACAGCTCACAGCTCACAGCTCACAGCCCACAGCAACCTCAAACTCTTGGGCTGAAGCGATTTTCTTGCCTCAGCCTCCCAAATAGCTGGGACTACAGGCACCCACCACAACACCCAGCTATTTTTTGGTTGCAGTTGTTTAGTTGGCCCTCGGTGTAATATGGCTGGTGCTGGAACCACGGTGCTACGGGAGCCAAGTCTGATTTTCACGTTTTTAACTTTTGCTAATATTATATATTGAAAATACACTCAATCTTATAAAATGATGAGTACTATCTTTTTTTTTTTTTTTTTTTTTTAGACATAATCTCACTTTGTCACCCTTGGTAGAGTGGTGTGTGTCATAGTTCACAGCAACCTCAAACTCTTGGGCTTAAGTGATTCTCTTGCCTCAGCCTCCCAAGTATCTGGGACTACAGGCGCCCACCACAATGCTTGACTATTTTTGAGAGACAGGGTCTTGCTCTTAGTCTTGGTCTCAAACTCCTGAGCTCAAGCAATCTGCTGGTCTAGGCCTCTCAGAGTGTTAGGATTACAGGTGTAAGCCACCGGGCCAGGCCCAGTACTATTTTTTTATATGAAATTCTTTTTCAGACTTTTTTTTTAATTTTTAGACTTTTTTTTTTTTTTTCTGAAACAGAGCCTCAAGCTGTCACCCTAGATAGAGTGCCATGTCATCACAGCTCACAGCAACCTCCAATTCCTGGGCTCAAGCTAGTCTCTTGCCTCCACCTCCCAAGTAGCTGGGACTACAGGTGCCCGCCACAACGCCTGGCCATTTTTTTTTGGTTGCAGCCGTCATTGTTGCTTGGCGGGCCTGGGTTGGATTCGAACCTGCCAGCTTAGGTGTACGTGGCTGGTGCCTTAGCCCGCTGAGCCTATTTTTAGACATTTTTATAAATAAACCACTTGTCCTAATAGTACATGAAGAAGAATATAACCTGTGGAGCTATATTAAAATATAAAAAAGCTATAGTGCATCTACTTAGAATATGATTATATGTCCTTTTTTCCCCCAAAAAGTTTGGTGCCACTTTCCTCTTAAGTTTTTCTTTAAGAAATGTGCTCTCTAAAATTCATAGTGCTCTCTCAGCAAGGTTGAGTTCTTTGTTGTCTTCACAGGATATGAAGGTCTTGATTCATGTTTACATAGAAGTAAACTATCACACTTTATCATACCAGTACTGGAACTATTTTACTGCCTTTCTGTCACATTAAAAATTGGTTTTAAAATATGCTTGCCTTATATAAAGTCAAAAACTGCATTACTTGTGTTTAAACACTACATAAACCAGATTTAGTGATCTGTTTTTTCTTTATGCTTGCATGGACTATGTTTGCACTTCAGAATGTCCAATTATCTGCAATAATATATTGCAGCAAAAACTCCTGTATTTCTAAAATGTGTGATTCTTTAACCTTATGTATTTAAGAATAATGAGTCAGTTTAATCTTATATTCCACTACAACAATATATTTTTGTGTATGTACTATTATATTTACACACATTTGATCTTAATTGTAATGTATAGTGGTTTGGCCCTATACTTAGTTATAAATTTCAGTAAAGCCCCAAAGAGATATACACACATACTGATTCATTGACAAAAACTGCAAATATAGTTCAGCTTGTAGAAAAAGAAAGATGATGCATTTATCTATTTTATTGTATTGTGAGATCTATGTTGGTATTCTTTATTTTAAAAAGTTAATGGTAATTTTATTTAGAAAATCAATGAATCATATACCCTTTGCAATTTGTATTACAGCTATTTCAAAACTGGTCTGTTTGCCGGGTGAGGTGGCTCATGCCTATAATCCCAGCACTTGGGAGGCTGAAGCTGGTGGATTGCCTGAGCTCACAAGTTGGAAACCAACCTGACCAAGGGCGAGACCCTGGTTCTAAAAAAAAAAAAAGGCCAGGTGCTGTGGCCGGCATCTGTAGTCCCAGCTCCCTGGGAGGCTGAGGCAAGAGAATCACTTGAATCTAAGAGTTTGAGGTTGCTGTGAGATAAGATGCCACTGCACTCTATTAAGGGCAACCAAGTGAGACTCTGTGTCAATCCCCCCCAAAACCGAAACAAACAACAATAAAAAAAACTGGTATGTTTGTCAGTAAGTAAAACTTAAAATACCAAAAAAAAAAAAAAATGCTTATTTCAAGTAATACCTAATTTTTAAATAATTATAAGACATTTGACAGAGCTAAGCTTGTCATGATTGCTTGATCCGTGAATGTTAGTGCTATAATTTAAAGAGATAAAGTATATACATGAGACCAGATGGGATCATAGGTCTATGATTCTGTTTGATTCAATATTAAATATGTCCTATGGGTGGGCAGATAAAATGGTTCATTTAATTCAATATTTTAAAAAATTATCTTTAGGTATGAATTTTTTACTACTTTTGTACTGATATTGTGTAATAAAAATTACCTGAAGCCTGAGAATATCTCTATTTAAATTACAAGACTTTTTTGTCTGTGGTTCACTTACTGGGACAGAGTGAGTTGAATTTTGTGATTCTCTCCCAACACTTCAACCATTTACTCTGGCACCCTATAATTCCAGAATGGAAATTTAATTCCTACTTGGAAATGAAATGTAGAGGAGAAATTTCAAAGCAAGCCACATTATCTATTGATTATAATGAGAGTTGCGTAAAACCTTGGTAGGTTTTTTAAAGAAGGTATGTTTTTTTCTACGGAGGCAATTGTGTACTGACAATTGAAGTTAATAACTTTGTTTTAATTTTAACAAATGTGAGGTTGGCTGAGAACCTCTTATTTTGAGTTTGGAGAAAGAGAAATATAATAATAATCTCTTACATGTAAGGTTTATAAACTGCTTTTATGTAAGGTATTCTCATGTAATTCTCACAGCAACACTGTGTGAGAAGATAGTTACTATTTTCCCCATTTCGGAGTAAAAAATAGGGGAAGCAGAGTGCGGACTCTATGAAGAGAGGGTTAGGTCTGTCTTACGCCTGTATTTCTAGTACCTAACAGAGCAACGGGGATATGATACACTCTCAGGAAACATCTGATGCGTTAGATTAATTGGGAAGATTTAGCTTTAAATGGGTTAACTCTTCCATGACCTTAGGTTGTTTTATCGAATAAAACTTTGTTTTTTGTGAATTTTTTTTTTTTAGAGACAATGTTGCTCCATTGCACAGGCTAGAGTTTAGTGAGAGGTTCCAGACCCAGAGGTAAAAGATTATTCTGAGGCATAAGATGAAAGGAAGATGGAGTTCCGGTTTTGTGCAATCAAAGTGGCTTTTATTCCACCTGGGTGCGGATGAGGCGAGATGTGAGACTTGTGACCAGGAAGAAATCCACATTTGGGCTATGGTGGATGAGGAGTTTAAAGGGTCAGAGAGACAGGGATTGGTCCATTCACCATTGCCTGGGAGGGACATACACTTGGTTCTTCCTGGGCGGATTAGTTCTACCTGGGTGGGTCAGTAATTTGATTCTTTCATTCAGTGACATCATCATAGCTCACAGCAACCTCAAAGTGCTGAGCTCAAGCAATCCTCCTACCTTGGCCTTCCAAGGAGCTGGGACTATGAGTGCACATCCCTACACCTGGCTCATGTGTTGGGTGTTTTTTTTTTGGAGACAGACTATCACTTTTTAGCCCTTCATGGAGTGTCGTGGCATAGCAGCTCACAGCAACCTTAAACTCTTGGGCTGAAGCAATTGTCTTGCCTTAGCCTCCCAAGTAGCTGGGACTACAGGTGTCTGCCACAACACTGAGCTTTTTTTTTTTTTGCAGTTTTTGGCGAGGGCTGGGTTTGAACCCGCCACCTCCAATATATGGGGCTGGGGCCCTACTCCTTTGAGCCACAGGCACCGCCCAGCCTAGCTATTTTTAAAGAGCTGTCGCTCTGGCTCAGGCTGGTCTCCAACCTGTGAGCTCATGCAATCCACCCACCTCGGCCTCCCAGAGTACTAGGATTACAGGTGTTGAGCCATCGAGCCTGGCCTGTGTTGGGTGTTTGGTAGAGAAATGGGGTCTCACTCTTGCTGATGCTAATCTCAAACTCCTGACCTCAAGTGATCCCCCACCTTGGGCTCCTAAGGCACTTGGATTTCAGGCATGAGCCGCCATGCTCAGCCTCCTAATACAACTTTTATTCTTTTTAGATTCTCTTTGACTTTCACTAATAAAACTTTTAATGGTAAAAAACAAAACAAAACTGTAGCCAATGGGACAGCTTAGACTTGAACATACATCTGTCTTTTTTTTTTTTGGAGACAGAGCCTCAAACTGTCACCATGGAGAGAGTGATGTGGCATCACAGCTCACAGCAACCTCCAATTCCTAGGCTCAAGCGAGTCTCTTGCCTCCGCCTCCCAAGGCGCCCGCCACAACGCCCGGCCATTTTTTGGTTGCAGCCATCATTGTTGCTTGGTGGGCCCAGGCTGGATTTGAACCCACCAGCTCAGGTACATGTGGCTGGCTCCTTAGCCCACTGAGCCACAGGCGCCGAGCCAGAACATACATCTATCTTATAACTCTGAGGACACTGGTGCCCTAGATTTGTTTTTGTTTGTTTTGCTATTCATTAAGAGTTCTCCCTCTGTCATGGTTTCCCTTTTGCCCCTTCCATAGAAGCTCATGAATTCTTTTAAAGATAGGCATGTATTTAAAAATGTATTTTTCCTTTCTCTGTTCTTTCTTAGTTTTGATAATTACTGCTATCACAGCATCCATGTTCACCTAAAGCAATAAGCCAGAAAGATGTGAAAATCTCAGACATCAAGTCACTGAGTGTGAAAACAGAACTCTATTGAGAAGATAATATGATCAGAAAAAAATTCAGGTAATATGTTTTACCCATAAGGACTGTCCTTTCTTGCCTCTGGAAAATTAAGCCTGCATTTCATGGGCTGGTTGGACAGTTCTGGGAGGGAGACAATGGAAACCTCAAGCACCTACCACTATAAAGGCTTTGTCCATCTTGCTCTGGTAGCAAAATGTTTTCCCCTTGGGAGCAGGAAAAATTGTTTTTCTGATATTAAAAAAATAACAGAAAACTGAAGCCTTTCTTACCAACCCTACAGAGATTAAACAGAAGATTGGATTTGAAATCAGACTCTCACAAATCTGAGCTTTCATCAGGTACCATCTTTGCTAACAATTTCACTTTTCTACCTATTTCCAGGTTCTGGATTGCTGGGTCCTCTCTTTCACCTTTCTTTCCTTTCTTTGGTCACTTGATGATGATCTATAAATAATGTGTGCAGCTACTTCACTTGCACAAAAGGGCCCTGTGGGGACATGAAACATCTTCTCCTTTATATCCAGTCACATAGCCAACAAGGCATTTTCCAGGGAGCCAGACTTCATAAATCCATGGTTTCAGATTCGTTTCCATAGCAATCGTATATTCTGCTCAGAATATTCCATGATTACTGACTCTAGTTTTTAAAGTCTGTAGTTACCCAAATCCTGGGACTTCACTGGCTATTTTTTGTTGATGTAAGTCTAATCTTATGACATGCCGGCCTTTCTCTCTGTCACTTTTCCCTCTCTCCTTTCTTTTCTTTTCTTCTTCTTTTTTTTTTTTTTAGATAGAATCTCATTTTGTGGCCCTCAGTAGAGTGCTGTGGCATCACAGCTCACAGCAACCTCCAACTCCTGGTCTTAGGTGATTCTCTTGCCTCGGCCTCCCAAGTAGCTGAGACTATAGGTGCCCACCACAACGCCTGGCTATTTTTTGTTGCAGTTTTGCTGGGGCTGGTTTCGTACCTGCCACCCTTGGTATATGGGGCCAGTGCCCTCTCACTTAACCACTGGCGCCACCCAACTTTTTCCTATCTCCTTTCTTCTTCCTTCCCAGGCCCCCAACTTAATTTCTCTCACTTTGCTGCATGAAAAGTAGTTTACACATTGCCTGTTTTTATGTTGGGTTTTGCTAAGCATCTTATCAAGAATTTTCCCTACCCATTCCACAAAATAAATCTAGTCTGAAATATTAAAACACATTACAATTATTTTTTACACCCTCCTAGGTTTTATTTGCCTTCAGATAGTCAGGTTATAATTGTTCCAGTTACAACTTTATGTATAGTTGGGGAAGGACCTGAAGAGAAGACGTATATTGAAGCTGCTAGAGTACAGAAAAAAATACCCCCAAACACGGCACTTTGGCATGTTGAGTGCTTTGATTAAAGAAAACTGCAAGGCAGGCCAGGTGCAATAGCTCATGCCTGTAATCTCAGCACTTGTGGAGGCTGAGGCTGGAGGATGTCCTGACTCCAGGAGCTAGACTCTACTAGATCAGACTCTTTGATAGTTAAAAAAATGTTAAAAGAAAAAGTCTGGGAAACACAACAAGACTCAAATCCACAGAAAACAAAGACGACCCTGCAGGGCCTCAGAATTAAACCTCCTCACTGAGGTCTCTTTTTGATCCTTTTTCTTTCTCAAAGCACCAGAAGAGGCTCTCTACAATTTCCTTGTCTCACTAGGAAAGTGTTTTTTTTTTTTTTTGAGACAGAGTCTTACTTTGTCACCCTTGGTAGAGAGCTGTAGTGTCACAGCTCACAGCAACATCAAACTCTCGGGGCTTAAGCAGTTCTTTTGCCTCAGCCGCCCAAGTAGCTGGGACTCCTGGTACCTGCCACAACACTGGGCTGTTTTTTAGACAGGGAGTCTTGCTCTTGCTCAAGCTGGCCTTGAACTCCTGAGCTCAGGCAATCCACCCGCCTCCGCCTCCCCCTCCCAAGTGCTGGGATTACAGGCGTCAGCAACTGTGCCTGGCTCACTAGGGAAGTTTCTTCACAAAAGAAATGCAATTGTCTTAAGACCAGTTCTGCTCCATAGAAATCTCATCAATTAATCAGAGAAGATCAACCACTGGAGAAAAGATGAGGAACCTCCAAGCCCAGACAGGCTTTTCCTTTATTCTCTGAGGGCAGCTTGAAGAAATTAACTGGGAGACTACCACAGAATAAGATAACCTTGGTTCAGAGTGAATTTCTACCACTCATCTTCCTGCCAGCTCCTCCAGTGCTCAGAAACAATTGTCTGATTGTCACATTGTTCTTTGGGCTCATTCGTTTCCCCTGAAAATCAATCAACTACACTTCCCATTTCCCTCTCCCTTTTGAAGAGGGTATTTAAGTGTCAACCATTAGGCCCTTCTTTCGGTCTCATATTTTACATGGCTCCCACGTTTACGCACATCACAGAAATCCTTATGCCTTTTTCTCCTATGAATCTCTTGTCAGTTATTTCAATGCATCTTCAGTGGGCAGAGAAGAAGAAGCATCATCTTCCAAGTAGTCAAAAGAATTTACTCGTATTTAAAAACTTACAGGGCACAAGCAATCTAGGAGTTTCTAGGGAGAAAAACTTACCCTAAGGGAAAAAAAGAAAGAGCAATTTAAGTCCAAAATAATGTCCAGCATTAAAGGGTCAAGTTGATTTTGACTGGATGGTGACTTCACTTCATTTTCGTCCATTCATTCCTGTGAGTACTTATTATGTCCTCTGTGCTATTCTGGGTATGGGTGGTGCATGAATTCTATACTAGAATATAGCTAATACATTAAATAAATAAGTTAAATGTATATTGTTTTAGCCAGTGATACATGCCTGAAACACATAAAGAAGGAAAAGTGGGTTAGGAAATGTTCCTTCTAACCAGCCCCAAAGCAGTTCTGGCTGCCCAAGAAGCAAATGCAGGAGGTAAGTGTTGGTGAAGGAAAGGTAGTTTATTCAAATCGCAACCGCCTGAAGAGATGACAAACTATTGTCAAACACTATCTCATCTCCTCTGCTCACTGAGCAACTTATAAAAGAAAGGAGCAAAGGAAGTTGGTGGCAGAAAGCAAACTTTGTGAAAACCATTATGCCTGGTGGATGGTTAATAGCAAACAAGAGGTCAGTAGAACATCTAGTGAATCTGTCATCAGCCATCTGCAATTGGCCTATACCACTCTTGATCTGTTTTTCCTTAAGGTCATTTTCTAATTTTGTGCCCAGCAGCTGTGTAAGCAAGCAGCAGATTAATTCTAAACTTTTCACACAGAACAAGATGAAAGCATGCTGGAGGCAAAATGGCTTCCCGGCAGCTAGCCTAGCATTCTAGTCTGAATGGCCCTTGGGGTGTACTTACAATATGAATGCAAAAAAGCACCAAAAAGCCCCAAAGAGCCAATTTCACACAGCACTTCTGAGAGATAATGAAGGCACTGGCAGCATTGAATTAGTTCAGAGTAGGCACAAAACTAGAGAGAAGACCTACTCCTGGCCAGGTGTGGTGGCTCATACCTGTGATCCTAGCACTCTAGGAGGCTGAGGTGGGAAGAGGGCTTAAGATCAGGAGTTCAAGATCAGCCTGAGCTAAAGCATCTCTGCTTTAACCCCCCATCTCTGCTAAAAATGGAAAAATTAGCAGAGTTTGAGGTTGCTGTGAGCTATGCTGAGATGTTGGCACTCTAGCCTAGACAACAGAGCAAAACTCTGTCTCAAAATAAAAAGACATAATCCCTATTTTAATAAAGCTGTGTGGACATAGAATGCTTCATGAAGGAGCAGCTAGAGACAGTCTTGGACTGAGGAGTTGTGGGGATTGAGGAAGTGAGGAACTCTTGACCTCAGAGTCTGCCATGCTTCTGAGTCCAGGCAGCAAACATCAATGTGGGGCTCAGAAACAGAGCCTGAGAGGGGGGAAAATCTGGAGGGCATTCCGTGCCATAGATAGCACTGTGTTTGTGGGTAAATGTGAAACCCATGTGTCACTATGAAAGTTTTGAGACAGACTGTGTAATGGTCCATCAGTTCACTGCCAAGGAACACAGTTGACAGCATCCTTTCTGATTCACCTGTGCAAATTTCATCGTGCTGGGCTTAAGTTCTCAACTTAAGTTTTGAGGCACACAAAAATCAAGAAACGTAAAATCCACATCAGCAAAAACAAATAAAACCCTCTTAGCATCACCAATAAACAAAGGAAGTTGAAACTTGAACCGGTAAATCAGAAAGGACATTGTCAACTGTGTTTCTTGGAAATGAAATAATAGATCCTAATACAGTCTGTCTCAAAACTTTTGTAGTGACCACATACAATGGGAAACTCTTACAGTATGGTAGATTGGGGAGATAAGGGCCCTGACATAACGGGTAAATGCACTGATGTGCTGGTAAATGTTGAACAAGTAGCTTTCTGAGTATAGTTCTGATATATATGCTGGTTGATAATTGTGTTAAATAATAAGTAAGATTTACGAAGACATTGTTCATCAATGATGTCAATGTATTGTTTGCTGAGTTAATAGTGGAAAAATAAATCATCAATTTTTGTCCCTAATCACAATATAACAGCTACAGATATGGCTGTTTTACGTTTTTAAGTGTAATCTCTATTAACATTTCATTGTCTAAATCTAGAATAAACAATCAACAAAACAACCTATCAAATCCTAACCTGTAGCACTGGTCGACTTCCATGGTGTAAATGCTGTCAGCCTGGCTGACTTCAAGGTACCAAGATGACGTCCCTGACCATGAAGTTGGTAAGAAACATGCAAGAGCAGGTTATCATAAACTATGCTACTTCCACCATAGAGGAAAAAATGGTAAATAACATGGAGGGCATAGATAATAAGAACATGTAGTAAAATATTCAGAAAGTAATTTTTAAAAATTACATTTGCTTTGAAAAATCATCTAATTCTAATTCTTAGTTCACATAATATAATTTAAAATAATGGTAAGGCTCGGTGCCTGTGGTTCAATGGGCTAAGGCACCAGCCATGTACACCTGAGCTGGCGGGTTTGAATCCAGCCTGGGCCCGCCAAACAACAATGATGGCTGCAACCAAAAAATGGCCGGGCGTTGTGGCGGGCACCTGTAGTCCCAGCTACTTGGGAGGCAGAGGCAGGAGACT